>VXBX01000442.1:123128-165974 GCA_013400415.1 Scytalopus superciliaris
ATTGGGGGGTGGGGGGGGTGGGGGGGGCAGAGCAGCTAAAATTTACCTTGATTTCATTAAGATTTCCAGCTCACACCCTTGTTGCTGCCATATCAATCTGAAGGAATACCTTTGGGGTTGTTATGACAGCAAATTAGCAGTTCATAATGTCTGGAATTGATTCAAACATTCCATCGGGATAATGCCATGCTCTCTTTAGTAAAGCATCCCATGTGAGAAACAGAACTATCTGGGGTTTGCCTTTCCCACTCTAATGGATCATAGTTATGTTTTTGTGTAAGTTTCCTTACTTTTCGTACAATGAAAATCTTTTAAATTCTCTGCCATGGCTATACTGGTACGTACATAAACAGAATTATCCTTTGTTATTTTCCTTTCAAATGTATTAATAGTCCCTACAGAAGCTTAAACATTATCTCTCAGGACTTACCAAAATTCAAGGGAAAGAATAAATATCAGTTTTAAGCTTCTGGGTATTTTGGAATTATGCAGTGCATAATGCCTAGCTTCTATAAAGGTTTCAAGAGCCTCCAGAAGTTCAAAGTGATAAATATAAGTAGCCAGACTATTCCGCAGTTGTCGGCACAATGTGGTATCAAAGTCCTCTATTAAAATGAACAGCCATCAAAATAGAGGAATGAATTTTCAGTTGTAGCCCACAGGAATTTCTGTATCCAGATCCCATTAATCATCAGAGTCCTGCTTGGAGTTCCTTGTACAAAACCTTTAACATTCAGCTTAGTATGGCAAGTTATGACAAGCATGGGATCGGGGCCAAATTCTGCCCTCAGTTATATCTCAGCAATACCATTAACTTCTGTCAAGCTGCACAGCCACAGCCAAAGTCAGATCTGGTCATTTGTCTGGTGTGGAACTCTCACAGCACATCAGTTTCAATGGGCCATTTATTTACTTTAAACCAAACACATAGCTAGTGCTAGGATAAACTGGGAACCAAAATTAAGTTTGAGATGTGTCTTCTTACACTAGGAAGAGTTCAACATTTAGATTTCTGCCAGAATACACAAGTCTGACACTATCAGATGAAGAATGTAATGGGATATTTAATTAACAAAATTAGCCAGAGGGATTCAGGTTTTGGGTCTCAACAGAAAAACATGTGAAATATATACTGCATGTTTACATTTTGTGAACAGCTTCTCATTATTTTTCATAAGTTTTGACTTTTATGTGCTTTGGAATAAATATATGCAGCCTAAAATGTCTTTTTTTTTTTCGATTCCCCCTGACAGAAGGAACCATTTAAAGTGTTGTGGTGAGGTTAAATGATGAAATCAAGTTCGTTTTTCTTCCATAGCTGTCTAGAACTAATATTTGCTACCCAGTTTAGGTAGCAGCTTAATTTCAGAAAAAGTTGTGTGCAAAACATTTAGCTTTATGAAGTATTCACAACCATTTTTTTTGGCTTTTGATCACTGGAAGGCAAAAGGGGGTGTAGTGGATTTTACCATGCATCTTTACCATAAAGGGACAACGGGAGAGACACACCTCTCAACAGTGCCACCAATACTTGAAAGCTACAATTTACAGTAAGTAATTGCTCACAAAAGGAAAACATTGCTTCTGCTGCCCTTGCCACAAAGGTCCGTGCACGGTATTTTCTTGCTGAGTGCTCAAGTTAAAGCTCAACCAATGAATCATCTACTGTTGCTTCTGTAAATTGTGCAGTTTGAAATGTGCTACTTTTTGGCAGTAAATTTCTGATGGCTGAAAAAAGAATGCAAACCAGACACAGGGAGGCCAGATCAGCGAACTTAATAAGAGGTAAGAAAGCTAGTGTTTCTGGGAGGCATAGCATTTGCAAACTGTGTCAAATTGAAATCTGAAATGCAAAACCAGTGTTACCTGGCAGGTTTCCATATACAGTTTTTATATTTATAAATAAAAATATCTCAAAAAAAGCATGCCAACTTGGATAAAGGCATACTAAATATATATGCATATAGATAGATATAGATATATGCCTATATATGCATCCATACAGTGTGGAACTCCATAAATCTGAAACAGAATAGTGTTGGCTTCATTCAAGCACTCACTTGGCACCTAAATTTTAGGCACCTAGTGAGTTAAGTGGTTAAACTCCCTTTATAGTCAGAAGGAGAAATACAGGTGTCTTTGAAGGGCTGCAGAGGGAAGGGGTCTGACCACTCAGACTCTCTCCTGGAAACTTTCAAACTCACCTGTACTCTTCTGTTGACTACAACAGCAAGTGGCACAGCTACTTTAAGAGAGCTGATTGATCAGATTCATAAAAATACAGGAATAAGTTAGATGTCTAAGTTAGGCTGACTGGATCTAGCCTTGATTTCTGATCAAGATAGGGAAACTAATTAAGCTGCAGACTCCCACTGAGCTGCCTGCTAGCACAAGAAAAAGAAAATAATCCATGAAATAAGTCCAACAAAAACACCACTAATCAGTGAACTATTTATCGAGACTATCACAAGGTATGACAGAGGCCAGAAACTCTGGGATTCCAGGCAGATTAGAGCTGTATCTGCACAATAAGAGTATCCATGTCTGTGAACCACAGAAATCACTTAGCTACAAGAATTTACATTATCAACCATCAACAGTACCAACTATCATTACCTTTTCCAGCAATTTCCCCACCATAAGTGTTTTCAGTAGCTCAGAAGATTATTAAATTTAACCATTTAAGTTGCTTCATACTGAATTTTGAGCTGCTTTTAAGAAAATATTCTTTTGAAACTTCTTAGCCAAAAAACATGAAGGATTTTCAAGAGTTCAGCCAAAAGAGAATACATATTTTTGTCCATATTTAAAAAAAAATCTGGCAGATTTTATTCTTTCAGTAGTTGACCTCCCCTCCTTGTGAAAAGACATAATACTGAACTGAGACCCTTTTTGTCAGTAAAACACTTTCAGCTCCCCCTAAGAAAATCTGTCCTCACAACAGCACAAAGAGCTTCCTGAACCAGCTAAGGCTAAGTTGATACTCACATTTAGCTAGTTCAAGTTAGAAAAAATGGACCACCTATTTGTTATGCCACCTATTTTCTGTTTAAAGTAGCCTAGAGAAACTAATTACATGGCTATTGAAAAAGGTGCTCTATAGTGAATAACAGTGATAAATTCAGAGCACACTAGTTTGGCAACAGTGGTTAGTCTCATAAATTTGAAACTGTCAGTCACCTCCCAGGTGCACCCATACACCCTCCTCCAGAGACTTTCTGAGGCATCTGGGCTCCTGACTTTACCAACTCCCTGAAGGTGTCTACGCTCAGACAGTAGGGTGCTCCTTCAATAAAATATCAATGTGAACTTTCAGGTTTAGTACCAGTAGGGGTATAGGCTATACTGAAAAGAGGTCACTTTTACACAGGGTGTGGTTACACCAGCTTCACTTTGTCTGTATAACTGGTAAAACTTTCCCATGTCAACAGGGCTTTATCTTCAGGAAATCTAACTGCATAAGGGAATATAAATTCAAGGGAGTCTAAATTACTGTATGACCATCTTAGATTACAAGGAACCATGAATTTGGCTGAAGCACACCGCATACAGGAAGCATTATAGTCCTGCTTAGCTATGGTGCTGCTTTTGTCCGTGCTCAAGCCTCAGTAGGCTACTGAGGGATAGCACAGGCAGCTCAGGTATGCAGCACTTTGGCAGAAGGAAGCCAGACAAAAAGTGCCTTCACCAGCAAAGGATAGCAGGGCTCCGGCAGTGCCTCTCTGGAGTGCCACAAACAGAATCACCAGCTTGGCTCTCAGTTTGCCAGCTTTTACTGCCATGGATTTGCTGCTCCCTCGCCAGCGCGGGGCCGCAGGTGTGTCACATGTGTCCAGCCGACAGCGTTCACCCTCACAGCTTGATTTCCTGTTTTGGTCAGGCTCTGTGCCTAATCTTGTGTTTAGGACGCCATGCTCTGTTGCTATGGAAGTTGTTGGGATGTCAGAGGTTTAGCACAATGACTTCACTGTAGGGCTAGAGCTGGGGGCAAGGGAGGAGATTAACCGTGAGAGAAACCAGCACTGCAGCTGTGACTGCTTGATTGCTAGCATATATGGAGATGTCCTCTGAGCCCAAAATACAGCCCTAAGGAAAGATCAGAAAGTGGTCTGAGGGATGTTTTGTGTTTCAACTCCTCTTTGGATGAGTTTTTCTGAAAGACATAGCACTTGCATTCATACTTTTTCAGGTTTCTCAGAGCATTGTAGTTCCTTACCTTCTCCCATCCAGCCCTACCTAAACGAAATACATTTGTATGTATGGTAAAGCAAGTTAAATTCCAGAGCACTTTCCTATAGCCAAGACTTCAGTTTTCCTTCTTCCTTGCTGGAATCTGGTGTTTAAGTCCTTATTGATTTTCCTGGTTTGTAAAAGTGACATCTGTAAGTCCCTATCTTGTTTGGTAATTTTCACTCTAAATCTCAGCTCAAATCATCTCATGATAAATCCCTTTCCCTCATCATTCTCACCCCATCTGCTTTCCCTAGGGAGACCTTTATTTTCCATCTTCCAAGCTCATCTCTTCGAACAGCAAGGAAGCTGTCAACTGCTGTGAAGATTTGTAGGGCACTAAATCTTATACATTAAACCTTTAAATACATTTATCCAGGTAAAACATTTTGAAGCAAATATATAAACTCTGAAGGTTTGCTAGCATATGGCATAATGATTAGCAACCAGATACCAATGATTTTCATCCTCTTTATTATCATTATTTTAACAGTCTAAAATCTATTTTCCATTTACCATTTTGCTTGAAAAAAATTTCTGCTCAGTTTATCCTTCATCAGTTTCATCGTTCTCATTACTGAGGCAATAGCTGAATCCAAGTGTCATCAATTTCATCATGTTAAACACCTCACAGCATAGATTCTGATCCCAACTTTTATAACCATGTTCCTGATGAAATTGCCTTTGGAAGTAAATATAATATCAGAATTACCTTCTGATAGTATTTTCTCATTATCTATCTGTTGTTTTGGTGGTTTGAGCCTCATTAGTTATCAAAAAAGTACAAAGTGTGAAAAAATAGAATTAATTTTCCTGAAGACCCTGTGTTTCATTTCAAGGAGTGAATCACAACATAGTTTGAATCTTTGTTCATAAAACTTCATTTGTCCCTTGACTGAGTAGAATAGGAGCCAGTCACCAAATCTGCCTTGGATTCTTGGATCTGCCTAGGATTCCTGCCTACTGGAAGCTTTTAATACCTGACACTATATCAAGACACTATTTTTTTTATTTTTATTTTTTTTTTACCAAAGAGACTACTCTTATTACATTTTTCATTAGTTAGAAAAGGCTCCAAGATTTTCTGGTCTGTTCTATGTAAGTTTTGAGCCTGTATTAGTGAATGCTTTATCAGCTGCTACTTCTATGTCACACTGGGGCACTGGCAGGGTTAACAGGAAAATACAGAGAAAAAATTGCAGGAATCTGTGATAGAAAAGGACTATGAAGTCATCTGGTCCATCTATTGCCAATATAGTCCTGTTCCCAACAGTATATCAAAGTACGAGTACTTTAAACCATCATTGTTGAAATGAAGAGGAAGCATCTAAAGTTAACAGCTGCAGGTGTGACCCCAGCAGGAGGAATAGGTGGCTTACAGTGATCCAGGGTAGCCAGTGGCCAGAGAGCCTCACTGAGACCAGCTAATTACAATTGGATTACTGTGTCCTGAAATGTATAGGCTTTCCCAGTCTATTTGTTCTCAGTCTCCTCTCCCTTCGGGAGGAGCACTGGGATGTTAGCTTATTCCAGTTTCTGAAACATACTCTTATTTCCAGCCAGGACTTTCTTGAAGCTGTCAAATTGTGTTGTTAATTGAATGTTGTTCTTTCTGGAGACACAAATTCAGCATCCCTGCCCTATGGCATGGGAACAAACCTGCTGGCTTTGGCTCCCTAGCTCTCCCGTCAAAGTTCTTCCCTGCACATGGCTTTTCTATGTGCCCCAGTGCAAACAGGGGCTGCAGACTCAGTCCTTGAGGTGCTAAGATTAACCAAATTTAACTGCACAACACATCTCATGTGCAGTGAAATAAATGTGGTAAACCACCAATGATTCACAGTTTACTTATTGCAGGAAACAAACAGGTTTTCTTCTGAGTCACACAGATGCTAAGAATTTTTTCCTTCTCAAGCAAAACAAAAATGACTGTTATTTCAAGGTCAGGCAAAAAAACAGTTCAGATAAAATAAGACCTCTTTGAATCTTTGTTCAAATCAGGGATTTGAACATAAACTTATTTGATGTTCTGTGAGGCTTGGAAATTTCATTTTCCACCTGTAGGACACGTTATTGTGCAACTGGGGGCCACAGAGGGTTATGGAGTATGGAGAGGCTGGGATCCATTTGAAGGTCATGAGACTCTTTTCCTCTTTCCACTCCTGCTTTTGGAGATTTTGAGTGTGCTGTTAATAATACAAACATGTTACATTAAAAACTGACCTGAGATCTGAGTTCTAGTGAAATGCACCCAGTTGGTCTTCACATGTCAGCAAAAGAGATTTTTCTTTTTTTTTTAAATCAGCAAAGTATCACTGAGAACGGTTCTGGAGAGAAAAGAGGACAGGAAGGGGAAAAAAAAATAATGATTAAATAAAAGGACAAGTGAAATGACTGAAAAAAACATTTAGCATTATCCAGGAGTGGAGCAACTTTGCAACATAAAACTGTTTCTTTTTGCAGTAAAGAAGCACTATTTAGATCTATATGCTTTGAGGCTTGAGGCTGTGAAATGTATATGGGGTTTTTTGCCATTCATTTAAGAAACTAACATCTGTCCTGTCTGCCACAGACCTCAGTCTGAAGCAGAGAGAAGTGTGTGATGCAGATCAGCCCAGGAAATTCCAGATGGATTTTTCTGAGGGATGCTGAAGAAGAATAGCAGTTAAAGTTGTCAACAGGTTCATATGACAAATCCTTGAAAAATTACAGACCCACAAACTCTAGCTGAAATTTAGGATCTGTTTCAGTGACACATTCAATATAAATATTGCTGTGAACACCCAAGTCTATGATATAAATAGCTTAGTGTAGTCTCTAATGCTGTAAAAATATGAATATTTCGTACAGATGTAAGTTAATTAACAAATTACATCCTTTTGTGTGGGGGCATTTAGCACTGGGAAAGCTGTTTCCCTCCACAGGTACCACAGAAAACTTCTGCGATTGGTATTACTGCCTGTGACTACTATCATCTTTTCATATATTATGTTTCCTACATCATCAGTTAACTGACACATGTCATCATGACAGCTACTATATCTCATCAACACAGTGCCCTGTTGATACACACACTGGGGAGTAGATCTGGCAAATACTGTGGGGGAAGAAACAGAAATGTTCATGGAGGAGAGAACTGAGTAGCAGAAAGAGGTGTGAGTCGCTGTCAGTGGAAATGAGGTGATGTTTGAGACAGCAAATTCTGCTTGAGGCAACTGACTAAAACAGGAGAGGTAAGTGAGATGATGGATCAAATCACAGGACATGGAGCCTCAATACAGAGACAACTTCTAAAGCTCTAGTAATAGCATTTTGCTACACCTGAGGGGTGCTTCCAATGATGGCTTAAGTCAAAGGAAGAAAGGAAAAGAGCAAGAGGATAAGAATTTGATGGTGTCTTCTGAGAAGTTTGAAGTGAAATAAGGAGACTAAACAAGTGCTGTGGAGGTGAAAGACAACCAAGAGGAGAGTGATGGAAGACAAATAGGAGATTATATCAAGAGAGGTTATCAATGGCAACAAAAAGTTGAAAAAAAAAGTTAAAAACTATTCAGACATTCAAGAATTCTCCAAGGAAAGAATTGGGTGTTAAAGAGCCATAGAGGACAGAGCAGGGTTATGGACTCCTGAGTCAGGGTAGTCATGCATGTATTTAGAAAGGAGCCTTTGAGACAGAAGTTAACAGGGAAGTTAAATGAAGAGTTTAGAGCAGAGTGAAATGGAAAAGTAAATGAACAACAGGCTATGGGTAGCCTGTAGAGAAGGTCTGAGGAGCAAGAGGAATTTGAACAGGGTATCTTCAGGAGGTTATGCAGTAGTGAGAGAGATTGAAGAATTGGTAGCCAGAAATGCAGAGTCCCAGTGGAGACCAAGAACGTAGAATTAGGCAATAGAGTTGAGATTTACCTCAGAAAATATACAGACTTGTAGGGCACAACTAACCTTATCCTAATGCAAACAGATAAAAGCTAAAGTGCCAGTTTTCTTCCATTAGCTGCAAAAGAAGCCCAGATGCAATTATCTGCATTGACAATATTAAAACATTAATTTGGGAGAAAGGGGAGAAGGAAAGAGTATTTGATGGGAAAAGTGAAAAGAGTTAGGACATGAGATGAAGGAAGGTGCTAACACTGGGTGGAGAAGAAGGGAGAAGTGGGATGTAGAAGAGACCTTAAGACTTCTGTAAGACTGCTAACAGACACAAAAAAAAAGTAGTCTGTAAAGAATAACCAGAGTATTTTCTAAAAAAATCTCCAATATCCACAGATTCTTCTGCATTCCCCAGAAGCCTAGGAGATGAAGGGCAGTAGCAGAAATAGGTAGACCAAACTTGCTCGCTTCGTGCTGATGCCAGAATCATGAGTGCGCATGTGGGTAGTGAAGAGACACAGAACCCCACCAGACATAAACTATTTTTGCTCCAGGTGCAGCAAACACCCTATTGTGCAGTACTATGCCCAAGAAATGCAGGTCTGACAGAGAGATTAAATAGCTCAAATGCAGCACCAAGTGAACAAGATTAAAAACTACTTCCAGACTCCAGCTTGTAAGTCCCCATTCAGCCAATGGGCTGGAACATGTGGATTCACTGTTTGGGTCTTTGCTAGTAATGGAATCTCTGCATCTGGATGACATGACCTAAGGTGCACCATCTGGATACTTGAGAAAGCAATGCTTCCCCACTCATAAGCAATATTTTTAAACAAACAGGACTTTCTTGGGGGAGCAGGCCAAAGAAGTGAAGCACTAGCTTGGAAAAATTGAATAATTAATGGTTGAAAAAACTCTCATCTTTCAGGATGCTGTGGCAGTGGCTCTGAGACTTTCCTACTCTTGTAGCTAGGACTGGCTACTGAGGAAGTCATGATTATACCTTCCTTGTTGTACCACTTCCAGCTCAGTGTCCAAGCTTGAAGGCATTCAGGGACATGTAATTTCCATGAGTTTTACTACTGAGCCTAGCTGAAATCACCAGACAGGAGACACAAGCAAGGACTGAGAAAACAGCAGCTCCATTTCCTGCCATCACTGGGCTGTCTAGGGTTTTGCAGCCTTTCAGGCAGGGCTGTAGCTCAACAACACCAGTCAGGAATAAGAACAGATGGCAATAGTTTCACCAGAGACTAAAAGTCCTCCTATACTGGTTGCTTAGGGAGTCTCAGCTCCTGAACAGGACTCTTCTGGGCTCAGCCTCACATCACCTCTTCTCCCTGTTGACACTTAGGCAGCACCTGAGCAATGTAACTGGAGTCTGTAACACATTGAGACACTCACCTCTCTCTGCTAAAGGGAGCGTCCTCCCATGCCTTATTCCCTCCCCTCCACCTTCTGCTCTGTGTCTTTTCTGAGAGTCTCTCACCATGCTACAGGGTCTCTTCCCAGGCATTTTGAAAAGTAACTTCAGCTCTGCCATCAATAAAACCACACTAGAACAAGAAATTAAAAGTTATGTGAAAAAATGCAAATGAAGCCTTGGATATCTAGTAAAATTTTCTCTTTTCCAGAGGATGCTGGAGACTTGTTGCTTCCCTTGGAGGCATCTCTGCCTATTTGGACCTTCTCAGGGAGGAACTGCTTTTTGCCCTCTCCATCTTTTATGGGTTTACGCAGCCTAGAGCATCAGGCCCTAACAACGGGGCTTAGGGTTGGAGGAACAAGGAATATGGTGATGCTGAAGGGAGGCCAAGACTTAAGGGACAAATTCAAAATTACTGTAATTGCCCTTCAGTTACTCTAGTAACTGGTACAGGTGGCCTAAAAAGTCAATTTCATCCTCTTGTTGTACCAGATGGACAGCACGGATGGCATGTGCAATGGCTTGCTCGCAAGAGACTCCAGCAAGCCCAGCAACTGCATTTAAATGCTACAGGTGGCAAACTGTCTGGATTTTAATGGGAGCCACAGATAAATAGCATTTGCCAGAGACACGGGTAAACAACATTTGCAAAACTTAGTAGTTGGGATACAGCAGTGTTTGCAACCATAAGCAGAGAGCACTGACATTTAGAGGCAGGTATGCTGAGTGTAAAGCATAGGCCAGGTCCTGCGAGTGTGTCACTGGAGCAGCTGGGAGGGTGTCTGGGGAGGTCAGCAGACCACATCCCAGGTGCTGCAGCCCCTGCTGACGCCAGTGGAAGTTCAAGGCACTTAACACCTCCCAGGACCAGCCTGTGAGAGCGACTTCCAGAAGGAAACAATCTTGAAAACAGATCATGTGCAGTTAAATGTAGCATAGATGCAAAAAGAGCAGAGCAGTGTGTCTTGCAAAATGTATCTTCTCTAGTGCAGTATCCCCAAGCTGTGAGCTTATTTACTCTTGGCTCTCTCTTCCCACTGTCTTATCTGTTATGATGTTGGCACAGAGCTGACTCCAGTGGGACTAGAGAGCTGGAAAAAAACAGCAAATGTTCTCCAGGTTTTCTTTTCTTATAGAATTCCCTAACTCCCAACCTACTTAAGGGGGAGCCATGAGCTAAAGTAAAATTATAGTTTTGTCTTCTTCTCAAGCCAGATATCTCCAGAGGGAATTCTGCTCTCATTGTACTTTTCCTCCAGAACTACTACCACCAACACCACAGCACCTTGCAAGGAAAACAGATTCCTTCTGTTCTCTGATAAAGTTTTCCATTAACAAAGGTAGATTAAATGAACAGCTTTTAGTCAATTCAGTTTCATTGTTCTTTATACTAGTTGTTCTATGCACTGGAATTTTATATTTAATCTTTTATAGCCAGTTTGAACATTTATATAATGTTATAAAGTCTGCAGCTGTTATATGTGATTTGGCAAAGAAAGGATAGAGTATGTTGGGNGGGGGAAGGAAAACTCCCAGGTCCTCTTATTTATTTTTAGAAATGCTACATTTCTAGTTAAAATAAGGTTAAATCAATTAAAAATAGTACTCAGTGAAGCAGCTTAGATTTCAAACTTTTGAGGCTCTTTCAATTATTTCAAAGAAAATTTGTCTTTTTTTTTTTTCTAGCGGGAAAATTAAGCAAACGACACTTTCTGTACCAAGAATAGTAAAAGCATTCAACAATTCTGTGACTTTTTCTCTGTTGTGTTTTAAAGTCATGAGCTGCTGCATCCTGGATACCACAGACAAAGCAATCCTATCTTCTTAATCAGCAAAGATGACTTAAATACACCGATGTATATGTATGGTCCACCCAAAGGATGTCATATCCTATATATGAGCAATTATCCTATATCCCCATATCTTACTGGATACATACATACAGGATATTGTGTCTATTGGACCTCAAAGCTGCCACTGGTGTTAAGAATTGATACAGACTGAACCTCCAGACCTTGATAATTTTCCGTTATGTTATATTCAACACAGATTAGTATATTTACCTTGTTTATTGATTCAGTTTATACACAAGGAAAATCCCAATGGATATGACCTTCCCTTTTACTGTGGTAGTAATAGCTGTAATAAAAACCAAACAAAGCAAAAATAGCATTTTCATTTCCTTTTGATATATTTCTCATTTACAGCCTGGCTTCATTTGGTTTTAGCAGAGGTCAAAGATGCTCCATATGACACAGGGTTGCTGCCCTCTAGCATAAACATAGAAGTCCCTTTTGAGAGGTATGACCAGATCTCTGGTTCTAGCACAAAAAAACAGGAGATGACAGGATGTGGCTACACCAGACTACACCTCTGGTCCTACCAAAAAAACGTATTTTAATCAGGCAAGAAATAAAGCAGTTAAATCTTCTCTACACCAGGAGGAATAGTAGTTGACCATGCAATGGTCTACCCAACTTGTGATAACAAGAGCAAAAGACAGCTTAAGCCTCCTTCAGCCCTGTGGACACATTCTGTGAAGGCAGGAGTCTGTGACATCACATATGACAGCTAGCAAAGAAGGGTGCACTATTTCAAGAAGCTCCCAAATCTCCATTCTCTTTGCATCCCTGAAAAAAGTCACAAAGACAGAGCAAAGAACAGGACAAAAGAGTCATAAACAGTCAGCAAACAAATTGTTTAGCACAGCAGAAAATAAAATCTGAGCTCCAGAAATGCTGGCAAGGATTCTCATGGATATTCAGTGTTGTCTGACCAATATTCGCAGGAGTCACCTAGAGGAGAGAAGTAGTATTCCAGCAGAGGCAGGGAGTGTTTCATAATTCTTTATTTAGTTATAGTGTTGTAGCTGGAGTCTGGTCTCATGGGAAGCACAATGGAAGATTAAATGGCAGCAAAGATCATGCTGCATCTTTTACCTGCTCATGTCTAGATTTCTTTCACATATGAGTCGCTTGTAACATGCTGAACATTTTGTAAAAGAAAAAAAAGTCAAGTGCGAGGGGAAACAAGAAAGGGGTCATCTGGACTCAGCTTGACCTTGTTTTTTTTCCATAGACTAACACTTGTGTGTTTGGGAGCAGTGAACTAAATATGGACTTTGCTCAAACAAAGACAGATTCAAGGTTAAGGGGGAGACTTTTTTGTATTACACAATGCTCTGGGATAAACTATTGTTGGTCCTTGCTGTGCAGATGTAGCCATGGCTGATTATTCCTACTCCCAAATCTCTTTACTCACCCTGACTGTTTGGTTTCCAAGAGAATGATTCTCTAGTGACTGATTTATTTTTGCAGAAATGCGTATGTAGAACTAACTTGTTTTACAACTGTTCACCATTGCGCATCCCCTATCCTTAGCAACAGGCAAAAATGATTTTACAAAGCACACAGTATTCCACAGTAGTGTTTGTTGTTGTTTGCTTTTTAATATTGTGTATGATGCGAAGATATTGTGGCTTGTAATAGCAATTCAGTGGACATGAGGAGAGAATCCAGAATAAAAGTTGTGGAAGGAAAATTAGCAGTGAGACATCTATTATCACTGAAACAAAATTTAAAAAAAAAAGCTTTATAATGAAATATCCTTGAGTTTCTGTAGTGCCTATAAAGTTCTGCATTTAATTTTAAATTTGCTCTTGTTCATGTTGTAGGCACCAAGAAACTACCTCTAGAGTAATGTAAAAATACTAGCACTGAGTATATGCTGTGTGTAGTTGGATAGAGGAGAGGAAAGATGTGGATCAGCAAAACAGTAGGTAACAGACACGCTACTTTACAAAAAGAGAGATGTACAATGTCTTCTTCCTGGATAAAGTGGCAGCTCTGTTTCTTTTATAATGAATTGAGTTGTTCCCAAATAAATTAGTTGGTTCCTAGAAGAGTTTTGTGTTTTCAGAATGCTCCTTCAGAAGAATAAAATCAAAGTTTTCTTACAGAAAATGTCGTTGCAGAGATGCATCACCAAAAAAAAACCAGCATGCTAAATCGCAGGGTCTGAATGTACAGAAGCTTCAGGGGAAAAAAAAAGAATTAAAAATTAGGGAAATTCATTTGCATGCAAAGAACAACCAAAAAACAAGCTGTGGAATTCAGGAGAAGGCAAGAAACATGTCTGAATGTCTCCTGTATTTCTTGATGAAAAGAAGGACAGCAGAAAAGGAGGATGTCAACACTGCAACATATAAATACATGGTAGGAAGGAAGAGGTGAATGATACTTTCTGATAGCAAACTTCTGAAGCTTTCAAAGAGCAGGATCAGTGACTTTATTTGATTGTCAGGTGGGAGGATGGTGATGCATATTTGCAGCCTAATTGGAGGGCAATTTGTTACTTCTGAAAGCAAAAGGTGGTAGGAATGGAGACGTTATTTTAGATTATGACTGAGAAGACCAGATGAGAAATTATGGAGTTTTCTTTGCTAGGAACAGCAAACACAATAGGGATCATAGGATCATAGAATGGCTTGGGTCAGATGGGAGTACAAAAATAATGTAGTTACAACCAAATCAAACTGAAGGAAATGGAAGATCTTTTCAGGAAAAGGAACAGGGAAACAGAGGCAAGAGAGGGGGGCTGTTTCTAAATAAGACAACCTGAAAGGGGGAGAGTTCTAAAGCAGAGTGAAAAGTTGATATGGCTCCATTAGGAACTCTTGAAGGATGTGAAAGTTGAAAAGGAACCATAAAAAATGAGATCCAGGAAAAGCAACTAAGGATGACAACAAAAAAACATGGATAAAACTAAAAAAGCTACTGAAAGAATGTACAAGAAATGACAGCAAACTGCAGCTATATGTTAGAAATTGAGGAAGACAGAGATTCACTCCTTACTAAGAAAAAAATTACACAGAAAAGACAGAAGACTGTTAGCTCTTTCACTCTTTGTAGTAATTTTTAATAATGTCAACATTAATCCCATAATTAACAAGATACTTACATTTTTTTAAAAAATTGACATATCAGAAAGGAAAAAATATGTTTAGAAAATGAAAGAAATTGCATATCATCAAGTTCACTTCTAAGAACTTAGCTAAGACAACCTGAGCCAGTTGTGATTATTTTTGAGGATTTATGGATGACTGTATGAATCTCAGAAAAGTCAGTCTCAGCATACCCTAAAAGCAAGAGTTAGAAGATCAGGAAACCTAATTTCCAGTCATTAATTAAAATAATTTTAAAACATATAGGAAATAATTAAGATATTAAGTGGAGAATTCTGTAGGTGTATCAGAAAGAATTCATGTTAAGGCCACCATATTTCCCTTTCAGACATGAATGCCAGCCTCTTGGATATTGCAGAAATAGTCGCTGCAAAGTGTCCTGACACAGACACTACTTTTTATAAACAAACTAGGGAAGTAGAATTTAGGCAAAACACCCATAAGATTCTTTCTATACAACTAATTAGAAACCCTCCTCTAAGCATACCTATTAATAAAAGTATTTACTGATATTTGAAGACAGGTACTATAAATAGGATCTTTATATCCTGCATGTATGACATCAAGGTGAAAGGGTTGACTAGCACTTGGACTACAAACTAAGAAATCAGTGTGATCTTGGGAGACGAAATCGTCCAAACAAGTTGATATTCTTGAAAGACAATTTTGGATATTTCATGTGAAATCCAGGCATCTTGGGCAGTTGGGGTGAACTGCCCTCCAGAGAGGCCTGTGTCTCTGCATCGCAACTAAATGAAGCCCAGGGAACTGCATAGAGAAAATGCTTGGTTTTGAGTGTCTTTTGTAAGGTAAGATTAATTCCAGTACAGAAGAACTGAAATGCAGATACAGAGTGAAGAATATTTGTGGCTGGGCAACAGTTCAGCAGGAAAGATCTCAGAGGTACTTCAGATCTCAAACTCAGGATGAGTCAAACGTGGTGTTTTGCAGCAGAAACAATTCTCATTCTGAGCTATATTAAGATCATTCCATAAAAGACATTGAATATTTATTCAGCCCTTCTCAGAATAGACAAGGCCACATCTTATATCCTGTGCCGAGTTTTGGAAGGATGGCAGAAAGAATCCATAAGGGAGAATTTCAGAAAACATCACCCATTGATATTCCCCTCAACCTTACAGATGTACACTTCTTTAGTACTAAAACCTTCTGTCAGCTGCATGATTCACTTAATAAAATATTACTCGATATTAAAGTGCTCTAGTAAAATAATTTATGTAACAGAGAAAATTGGTGTTTGAACTGTGGAAACCAGTTGTAAAGAGGCAACCTTGGCTTCCCTACACAGGAAAACTTCCTCCAAAGGCTATATTTACCCTGCTTGAAAACTATCTGGCTGGCTCCAGAGCAGATCACTCCAGCTCAGGGAGAAGTCTGTGTATGCAGATGTTGCAGATAGGGATGGGATCAAATTCCTCTTTTGTGTCCTCATAAAAGTGAAGAACGAGGCTGCAGCTCTCCAGGTCTGTCAAACTGGCATCTCTTGCCATCGTTACACTTACATTACAATTGCTATCCAAAATTATTTATGCCAGAGTGTGAATTCTGGGGGTGAAAACAGAATTCCAGGGGTGTTCAGTGGTGTATCAAAATCTGCTCACAGCAACAGTGAGCAGTCTTACAGCTGGTCCCTGGGTGGGGTCAGCCTAAGGCCAGGGATATGATCTGTCCAAAATTCTCCATTCATCCTGCTAGGAAAAAAAGAGGGAAGAAGTCATCTAAATAAGGTAAAGCTTTTACTATCCCAAATAGAGTTCATCATGTGGACTCTTGCCTGTGCTGGAAAAGTTAAAGAGAAAAGCAGCAACTGAGAGGAGGAGGATGCCTGATGCTGATGACATTACATATGTCATCTTGAAGAGCTGATGAGGGAATATTAATCGTCTTGACACATAAAAATGTTGAAGGCTTTTAGATGTGAAATACTAGAATTGGGTGGGAATCTGACCAGACGTTGTCATACTTTGGGCTTGTTTGGATTTCTTCCAAGGAGCATTTCAAAATTTTGCAATCAAAGTAAAGAACCTTTGAAACATCTCCCTCAACACAACAATGGTAGTCATTCCCTCTGTGAGGCACAACCACCATACAAAGCACTGGAATTTTGAATTATTCATTAATTATCTCATAAAAGCAGGAGAGAATACACACTGTGCCAGCTCATCAGCTGGTGTAAATCAATACAAATCCAGTGTCTCCCATGTGAAGCCCACTAAAAGCACTAAGTCATTTAACTGACATTTCTGCAGTACCGATTTGTTTATTTTATAGAGCCAAAACACAGGATAAATGAAATGTTTGCACAGGATGTAAAGCCAGAGATGAAGTGTGCTGTAGTTTTTAGCTTCCCTTTTTCTCACCAATATTTATCACAGTGGAAAATGGGTGGAATGACACTGTGGGGCTAATCTTGCTTCCTTGATGCAGGATGCTGGAGATCTCCACATGTTCTCTGGCCATACTGGGCTCTGACAGGTCTCCTTCACACCGAGAGAAGTGAGAAGCCACAGGGCTTTGGGAGTTCCAGCTTCTCCCTTGCTTCTGCTCTCCCAGGCATAAAAGGTACTTTATCTTTCAGATGAGCTCCTTATACCTCAAAACACAAGCCTTCAAAATACACAGGGCTTTTTCCTCTGTTGAAAAGAGAAATAAGTAAATAAGTGTCTTCACAAAAATTTCCATGCATTTTTTTCTCCCATAATCCTGCTAGATGAACATTCCTCCAAGACCCAAACACAGTAAACTAGAATATGTGTAAAGAAGAGAAAATACCTAAGTTCTGATTCACAAAAGCATTCAGTCACATGCCAGACTTAAAATGCAAGCAAGTACTGCGCTTTTTACAATTTTAAATACAAACTCCTGCCTTTGAAATACAAACATTTAACAGAGAATTAGTAGGAAACTTGCAATGACTGCTAGGTACATCATGGAGTTTAATCCTCGTGTAAATCTAAAACAGCTCTTCACCCTTAAACTCTCATTTTACACTGTGGTTCATGATTTTAATATGATCAATATGCAAAGGTAGCAGCTCCTTAGTGCATGTAAAACAGTTTCCCACACATCAGTTGCTCTTTCCTGAAGCCTTTTCAGCTGAACTGACCTTTCTATTAGAAGATAAGCTGTTATATATTTGAATATTAATATTTTACAGTCTTCTATAAACAAATATTTTCAATGTAATACTTGTCAAAGATGTAGTAACATAAGTTCAATACTGTATAAAACAGCTGTTCTTTTAATTCTGTGCTTTAGACACTTCAGGCATTTAAACAGAACATCCAGTACTAGCCAAAGAAAAGAAAAGAAAAAATAGTTGATATTCACTTTCTGTTGCCACAGACCTGTGCAACATAAATTTTCAGTCTTATGGGAAGCTTTTTCAACAGCTTTTTTTTTTTTAGCTAATAGTTAATAACAATGATTTTTGCAGAGCTCTCAGTAGCAGCACATTTCCTAGAGTGTAAGCAGATAAATTAAATGGCAAAAGATGAATTGATGAAGAATTTGTGGCTATGGATGTGAGAAGAGGGATAACAAATATAAAGTTTGACAGTTTTGGTCTTTTTTTTCATGTGGTTTTTAGCAACCTGTCTTTTTTTGCCTGGGACGTAGAAGCTGCAGGTTTTTTGCACATTTCTGTGTAAATTTTGCTGCTTCATCACAGAAATATGCAACCATCATTTTAGAAGACTATGACCCATACAATAGGAGGGTATAGAATCATATATTACCTGGCCAGAAAATGAGCAAAGGGTCTAGGGCAGACATTGAGTCCTGATTGTTACCAGAAGGAGGGAAGTGTGGCTCTGTGGAAAAGCACAGCATCACACAGACTAAAATACACGGTGAAATTATCCACCCTGTCTAATCTTAGTTGGTCTTTTTGTATGTTGTTCTTTTGTTTAATTTTCTCAAATCAAATGTTAACATAGGTGTACCCAAATTAAGATGAACTACTGAATATCAGCTGGAAAGAAAATGTTCTTTGATTATGTTTATTTCAATTTCAAGTCACGGACAATGGCAATAAATTTACAATTAATCATGAAAGATTCATGGACTTTCATTACTTTCTTCAGTGTTATTAACTCAAACCATATCTTCCAAAAATGTGGCCAAGGTTCATTTTTTACACCATGGGAGCTGAAGCATCTGTCTTGGCCCTTGGTCACTGCTTGTGTGCCCATATATGCATCCATACTCCCTAAGGCATGAAGTCACTGGAGTCAGGATGACTGAACCTTTACAGAGCCTGTCCCCTCATCATGAATAGTTTAAGGAGAGTTTGTTCTTCTTTCATCTGTCTGTAACTTAACCCAAGCAATCAATCGGGAAAAGCAGAGCCGTGCTCTGCCACACATTACATGGACTATATACGGGCAAAGAAGCCATCTGTTGAGAGTCCTAACTGTAGTAACTGAGATCAGTAAATCAACTTTGCAAAGAAATATGAAGTTCAAGAGCCTTAGAGACATTGGTAAATATTTTCCCCACCCACCCTATCTTGCTCATTACTGAAAATCCATGAGAACTGTCTGACTGGAATGCTTTGGTTTGAAGCCTGATTGAATCTTGGACAAGATGCTGCACAAAAAGCATTTTCTTCCAGCAACCTACCAATCATACTAATAGTTGTTCATTTCAGATTTATCTCTCCTCTTAAGAAGTGAAAAATTCTATCGTTACAGCTTCCAACGCTAAGAAAATCTGCCAGAGTTAAGAGACATAGTGGAGATAATTAGGATTGAAGGAGATTGATTTTAGTTTTAATGAATTTTGATCATGCATATGTATGTTTATTTCCATACAGTTCTTCCCATTTTATTGACATCAACCTTTTCACCAGCAGTAAATAACAGTCTTGTATTTTAATTGTTCTTTTTCCTTATTAGATCAGTTATAGGAATCGTGATTCCTAACAGATTCATAAATAAAATTGCAGTTTATAACATTTAGTCCTGATAGCTTGCCAGATAAGACTTCAAGAAAGGATACCAGTTGTCTACAAGTGCTCCATTCCATATGTTTTTAACTATCCTTTCTCTGTAAAAATTCACATATTAATGATGGCATTGTCGAATTTGTTTTAGATGTAAAGAAAAAGTAAATTATCATTTTAAATTGCAGGTTCAAATATAAACTTTACAACCTTTTTAAAATTGAAAAACTAATAAAATTGATTATATCCTTGCTTATTCCAAAGTCTAAATTAAACTATAAACTTAAAAATACAGAATAAGATGATCAGATTACATAAAACATGAATTGGTAAAACCCATTAAATATTAGACTGTAAAGTTTTCCCTTCAGCTTTAAAGAATCCTTCATTCCAGTTGAAACTGGTTGAAATTCCTGTTTCTTTCTTTCTACAACTAGAGATGGACATAGCCATTTCCAAGTGTAATTTTTTGGGGGTTTTGGGGGAAAAATACACCATGTGGGCACTGAACTGAAACTAGGGCTTTGGTCCGTTATCAAAGTACGGTGAGATGTTAACTACTTTCCAGGCATGACTCATTTAAAGGTATGCAAAAGTATAAAGGTAATGACTTCAAAATCAGAGTCTGAAACCCAGCCTTAATTTGGCCACTCAGGCGTCCTGCTATTACAAAACATTACAGGCACTTCAGGTCCCTCTTATTTTCATAAACAGCAGCTGCTAATATTTTTCAAAGCAAAACTCATGAAAAGTCCACTTTCAGAATACACAACTACTAAACAGGACAAAAGAAATCACTCCAGCTTTCTGATTCTCTTGGGAAAGTATCTGTTTGGACACCACCACCCCCAAACTGGAGAAGTAGTAGACACTTTATAAAATCTTAAAATTAGCTTATTAGTATTGCTTTCCTTGGAAGGCACTTTGATACTATAGTGGTGGTTACATCACCTTAACCGAGGTGTAATATCGATCTCAGTACAACATGAAGTGACCAAATCCCAAGATAATATCCCCTCAGAGTTACAATTTGGGTTATTTTACTTTGTTTACAGATGGTAGCATTTCAGTAAGATTTTCCAAAGGGAAAAGAGCTATTTTAGCACGCAAAGTGTTTTGGGCTAGGCTCGTAATTACCTCATCCAACACAGATACAAAAGCAGCTATGATGAGAAGTTTCACAATATTCCTTGCACGTAGCTGTTTCTTTTTTCTTTTTTTTTTATTCACCATAATCTGAATTTTTCTCAAGTAGCCCTTTCCTCCCTTGTATAGGGATTCATTTCATTACATCATTTTTAGAAGACACCAGGATCAGTTTGGGGCAATTGTGTGACCCTGTAGATCTCCTTGATCACAACAGGAAGCCTTTTTAACACATGAAAATAATGCTGGCTCTCAATGCTGCTCAAGTTAAAAAAATTTTAAAAAAAGAGAGCAGAAGGATTTGAGCATCACCTTCAATCAAGTACACGTATTGGGCAAACCACTGTATTTCTCTCTACTATGTTACTACCTACAAGCTGAAGTACTGTCACTCACAGCTCCAAGCCCAGGAGATATATTGATTTCTCTGCCCAACGAGTGATAAAATCATCTTGGGATTCACAGTATAAAATGGGAGGAGATGGAACAAATTCTAACCTTTAAGCACTGCTACCAGTGAACAAATTAGTTTCCTCCTGCTTCATGCATCTCCTTTTTGCAGGACATCCAGGGAGGGGAAGAGCCCTTTGTCCCTTGTCCCAGCCTCAGCTATCTAGAAAGGGCAATGAAAATCAGACTTCAAGCTTTTATTAGTAAATCAATCATCTGACTCCTGGATCTTTCCTTACAGAAACAGGCTCGGTACTTAAAAGAAATTCCTCCATGTTTTCTAATCACTTGCAGCAACTTAAAATTGAAGATCATTATAAACATCAGGCTTGGCAGCATACTAAAATCTCTTTCCTCTCTAATATAGCTCATGCTGGAGTCCTGATACATTGGCTTCTATTTTGGGAGGTGAAAGAAGGTAGTCACTGGGGTGCTATTAAAACCAGAATTTCTTCAAGATATTTACGTCGCTTAAATAGGTCATAAACAAAGGCAGAAGCAGTATTTACTGTGCTATTAAGGTAAACAAAAATAGCAATCCACAGGTAATTATGAAACAGATTGAGTCTGGCAGGTGAGTTCCAGCAGTCTGGTTTTGATTTTGAAATGAGGGATTAGAGCCAAGCTATAGACCTGCCATAATAAATTAACTATATTCCCATACTTACATGGCTTGTTTCTTTTCACTTCTACTTTCATTTTACATTAGCAGCATTTGAGGCTCTGATGTAGAAACAGAACTACTCATTTCTTAATCACCTCTGAGCCCAGGATTGGGTTTATGGTGGAACTACAGCCACTGCACAGCAGCCAGCATGGGGCCATCCTGGTAGTCCATACCTGTGCAGCACTGAGCCCAGGACCTGGCATCCACACTTAGCTCACAAGAAACAGAGAAGATTCACTTACATTTTTGAGAGGAAATGGTTTGTCAGTGAAATGAGTCACATGCAGAAACTACAGGGCAGGGGAAAAAATATAAAATCACTATAGAAATACCATGATAGGACTGAAAACCAGTACCATTCAAGTGAATTGAACATGGAGGGTCAAAGAGAAAAGGTTGGAGCAAGTTTGTGGAAGATATTTTATAAAGTAATCCATTTAATTTTATTTTCTACTGCAGTCTTGAATATAAGCTGGCATGTCTCTTCAAGGTGTATTCTCAACAGTGACATAAGCACCAAAGCCTGGACTGGCTGCAACACACCTCTGAATTAGTCTGTGTGGCCCAGGATCCCTTCATTTAACCTTCCCATTGGTGTGCCTACCTTGCTGACTACCAGAGCTTCATTCAGCTTGTATCGCTGGTGCCCTTGTGCCACTGCCGGGCTTCAGATACAGTGAGGTCAGGTGTGAGCACCTGCACTATGATCACAGCCAATATGCTCCAAAGAGCCCGAGGTGCTTCCAAAAATAGGACTTACAGAGTTAGACCACTGCTGTAGCCTTGAAAGTTTTACTCACTGGATCTTTGGCAGGTTTTTTTTGCCTTGTACATTACCTATGAGTGCAGCTGGTGAGACTACGCTACAGGGAGATAGTCTAACCGTTGGGTTCAGAGTGAAAATAGTTATGTGCAAAACAGCACTGAGAACAAATGCAAGCTCTCAGATAGCAAGTATCCCATGCCAAAAGCAGAAGCAAAGGAAAGGAGTGCAAGTAAGATTTACCCTTTCAACAGATACCACTTTGCTGAAACGCCTTCTGCAACTTAATGTACATCTACTTTGATTCCTTTTGCTTAGACCAAAATCCATTAAACGAGGCCCAAGAGTCTAAAACCTGACAAATGACAGCAGTGAATTACTGCTGCCAATTTTCAGTAGTAGAACAATAAAAAATGAAGAAATGGTGATATTTTTTTTAATTTAAGTTTTACTACAGTTTCACATTTTAATGGATAAACTAAGCTTTTGTGGAGACTTTGCCAAAAGTTTTATTTCTAGTTTCAGTGCTGTTCTTTTTAATACAGAAGTACCAGAATTCAAAATTGTCTTTTAAAGTACATTTCTCATATAAACTCTAATTTTGATCAACAACAGCTGACTCTGCCCAGGGCAAAGTTCTTGGTTTTGGAAAAGGGGCAGAATTTGAAGAAAGAAAGTTTCATAGCTATAGACCTTTCTAAAGTACAGACCTTGCAGCAAGGTCAAATCATACAACCCTATAGGACCTTTTCCTAACTAACCACCAAGGCCACTTTCAAAGACTGCTTATTCACAAAACCTTCCAATCTTCATTGGTGACTACTGCACCAACAAAGTTCCTGCCTGACCTTGGTAGATCAGAGCAGTGTGCCAGGCTTGCCCGTCATAATTGGCAACACTGTCCTGCTTTCCACAACCTCCCACCTTGCTGTTTACATCCATCTACCATCTCTTGTGCAACACCTAGACTGTAAATGCTCTGAGACACGAAACATTTCTTCTGCTATGTGTTTCTACTGCATCAAGCATGCTGGGCTGCCAATCCACAATTACACCTCCTAGGTGACATGATACAAATACAGACTGTGGTCAGAGCTGTATTTCCATCAAAAATACATGGCATGCTCCTACTGGATATGAAAGATGAAAGATAGAACACATTAAATCAATGCCAAAAAGTATGCTCTTTAATCACCTAAAAGTGGAGTGATGAGGCTACTTTATTAAAGCATTTGCCATTTCATTCCATTTAAGAAATTAAGCTATGAACCAACAAATATCTGAGAAAATAATACATGAACTAAATCACTTCACCTCATGTAACTGGTACAGGTTCCTTACTGTCTTCATTAGCTTTGTGGAATGAAATGAAATTGCACACATTTTATCTTTGTGCCTGGAGACTGTTTATGTTTGAGAAAGCAAACATGAATAATATTAATTTTCCTTATAAAATCCAAAGTACTGTGTCAATACATTATTGTTACTTACCAGGGTAAAGTCTGGTACATAAAAATAAGCAATATAGCAGAAAATTGTTCCCCATGAAAGGAGAGAGAGGCCATCCTTCCATAACGGAGCTCTGTGCTAGCACCATCTGTGGATCTCAGCCGTGACAGCAGAATAAGTATTGGAAACCCACAATGCTCCCTCAGAGGAAGTTTCCTCCTACCTGGAATTCATGGAAAAAAAGTCAGATTTTCCACTGCAGTGTAGACAGACCACAAGAGCAAGCTTTTACTTCCTGGTGCTCACAGCAAAAGGGGAGTAGGGTAAGTTACCATCTCAACCTTGAGAAAAATAAATGTGTTTTGTTGCAATACATCTTACCGGTTGCATCCAACTTCATGGGAAAGGTGGCTTGGATGCCCAAAAAAGTTTACAGAAATAACTAGAGTTACAACAGCTAAAGCTGATGTACATGATAATGTGGTACAACCTTACCTGTGACCATTTAATCTACAAGTATTTGAGACTAAGAAAGTGTACCATATGATAAATACCTCTTCTAACTGTGGGAGTTTATGCAGCTCCCTCTGAAGCACCTGGTGTTGATCAGACTCAGTGTGGTGAGCTGAAGGGACTATGGGGCTGAGCCAGCAAAAGAGGCACTATGCTTCCATTTAGAAGCCAGAGGTTCCCATCCCCCAAATTATGTGAGCTGAGCACAGAAGCCATCTGTTCACACTGCTGAACACAAGCTTACTGTGTATGACCATCTTGGAGACGTGGGCTCCCACCCATCCAATTCCTTGCTCAGGTGCAGGTGTGCACCTCTGCTGACACCTTTGAGGACATAGAGGCAAAGGTTGTTGTACCCTACAAAGCTGCCTGTCTTGCAGACATGGGGTTTCTTATATACAAAATGTGAGGGTTTGGTCATATATTTTATTCATGTTCAGTTTTTGAACCGTGCTGTACTGCCTGTGATTACACTGATTCTGCCCTTGGAAGATACTTAAGTCCATACAGCTGTATGGACTTTCCCTTCTTGTGGAAATTCTTATCTGAATATCAGCAAGGCAAACCAGCAGTCCCAGGATCAGAAGGACCCTTCTCAAGGCTGTAGTTGATACTTTTTCAAGTCATTCATTTCATGTGGGACAAACACTTGAACAAGAGGAAAATAATGTAAAAGTATAGACTGTCAGGAAACAGGTTCTCCATTAATGTAGGTGCCTTAAAGTAAGGATACAGAAATAAGGATTTCAATAGGAGATTTGTTATGAAAAGTCCAGACAAATCCAGTGCTAGCATAATTGGATAACTGGATCATCTATAAATGAATAAGAAGATTAAATACTTTTGAACTAACTGGAAACAGATTAGGGCTCCTTCACAGTCACTCTGTCATGGTCTTCTAGATCTCCCTCTACTCTGTGTGAGAGGGAATAGAGTTTTATCTCCTTGGATAAGCAGCCTCCACATCTTTCATCTGATGACTAATGGAAGGCAGCTCCCCAACCTACAGTGATAGAGCCTGCCCCAAATGTGATACAACTCTTTTAAGAGTGCAAATCTAATTGAAAATGCATTATACTAAATTTACTCCTAACCCCCCCCCACATTTCTCTTTGTTGCTGAGGCCTAAAATAACTATGAAATATTTAAAATCAGCTGTAAGCCTGCTTTTGGAAGCAAGTTTGGTTCTCCCTGATAACCCCTTCAATTTCATCTGTAATAATGAGAAATATATTCTTCAACTAGTAGCCTTTCACTCATGTCTTAGGTAGTTTCCTTGCTAAATATTCGTCAAGAAACAGGTTATTATCAGACTTTTCTAGCTATCTTCTCTATCTCACAAATCCAAGACCAAATTCCACGTTCTTCCTTCAGAACCATTTTTCTTGTGTGGGAAAAACACTGAGTGGAAAGTGCTGGAAACTTAACAAATGTAGCTCCTCTCCTGAGCTAGTGAAATGTACTTCATGGGTACTACTATCTCAGTTCAGTCAGGGGCAGTAGGCACTACCTAAGCACTGGTTGATATAATTGACATTCCTCCCCACAGTGAGTCTTGATGAACCAAGAGTCCATACACAGCTTGGCAAAATAATTCAACCCAAAAATGTATTTCTTTATGTATCTACATAATGTGAGGAGAAAGATTCAGTGCCATTCTCAATATTACAATTTTATTTCTGTTGAAATGAACTTGAGGGAACTTATTTGGCTTCAGTAAATATTTTTATTGTAGAGTAGTGATAATAGGAAAAAGGTTGGTCCTTGAGCTCATGATCAGTACTCAGGAACTCAGAAACTTATCAAGACTTCTCAGAATGCTCTTTGTTGCAAGAACTCCTTACTAACATCACACTCCTTGTTCACATGCAGAAGTTACCTACACCCCTAAAGACATAACCAGGGGAATAAAGTTACACATATGATAAAATGCTAAACCACACAGTTAGCATAATGTCAGTATTGACTGTTAGCAACACATAAGCTTTCTAAAATGTGGTGTGCAATAGGCACACAAATGTAGCAGTCTGACTCTTTGGAACAAATTAAAATATTTCTTGTAATGGAAATTTAAGAACCATGCCTACGCAAGTGACTGAGGAACTAGTCATTGATATTTGGGGTCACTCACTGTATAACTGTGGAATGATGGCTAAATATTGCGTAGTCCATCTGCTCTTCAGAGGGAAAAATTACTTGCCATATTTGATATTGCAAATGTCAAATTTTGTTCCATATTCTGTTCCATAACATGGTGGCAATAAAGACTGAAGTTATACTCTAGGAATCAGGAATCAGTGAAGGCATTTTCCCCTCAATGTGATATTACAACAGGCAAAAAAAGTGTTTACCTCTTTTCTGTGTCCACCGCACTGCAGATCCCTTTGTAGATCGAGCAATTCACAGAAATCATTTGTCTTATGGTATTGTAGTTGCAAGTTATGATAAATAACTCCAGGGGATGGGGAAGAAGGAGAGAATCTGTGACTGACACAACCACTTTGGTCTGCAGAGAGGGACATACAACACCTAAAAACTATGCTCTTCTCCACTCCTCAACACAAGAAATGATCTGTTGGAAGGAGCTCTCTCACTCTGCTGGTGCATCTGGCCAGACTCCTACAGTCTGTGAACACATCTGCACTGGTAGCAACCACATCTTGTCTCTGTGAGTAAGTGCTGCAGGAAGTAGGGCAGGCAAGTGAGACCATTTTTGACAAATCGTCATGAGAGCCCAGTGCTTACTGCTTAGTGTCTTATTCACCTCATCTCATTTATAAGGAAATGCTAGTAGGAGAAGGAAAGTGCTGAGTAAAATAGATGGTTTGATTTTTTTTAGCTGAGCTGTTAACAAAGTTGTGATTACAAGCTTCGTGCTTTCTAGAGCACAGCTAGTGAGGGAGAGAAAATTAAACCTGGAGTCGGCATTGCAAGAGTAACACAGAAGGGCAGTTTGCTGTACTTGTTTTCTTCCTGGCTTTACTTGTCTCTAAGGAATCTTTTTTTAAATTTTTGAATTTGTAGAAAACAAACAGCTCCCAGGCTTCAACATGTCTATTCTAAATGTCATTTTTTATGGAGATGACAGACTCAGTTCACCTGCCATTTGGCCAAAAGAAAAAAAAAATCAATGCTTGAATTTAAAGTTCTGGCTGCAGTCTGGGAAATTTACTTTGCAGGGCAGCATGATTGTGTGCTTATTTTACATTTCCCAAAGATGATTGCCCACTTGAGCAAATGCTGCTGAATTTACATTCTCACAATGAGCCTTTAGGAGCAGATTTGTTTGTTTTGAAATGAGACAAAAAAGATTGAAACACTGTTCACTTCTTAAAAAAAGCCCCTTGCAATCAAACTGTGCTTTGACTACTATTCTCAGTGCCCCAGACTGGGACTGGATGGGAAGGAGAGAGGAAAAGGAGCAGTTGGACAGCCTGAGCACAAGGCTGGGAGAGGTGGTGCCACACAAGGCAGAGCTCCCTGAGCAACACAGTGCTGCACCTGGAGCCTTTTCCTCCTCAACCCAATGTCCCATTTTGTCCATGGACATTGACTTGGAGCTTGAAAGTGTGAGGTGGGCAGGAGTATAATGGGGCATTTGCAGTACCAGTTGGCAAAACAAGACAGTCAGGACTAAGGTATGACACTGGGTTAAAAGAATGGCAGTGTTTAATGGTTTCTTGCATCACTGTACACTAAGACATGACACAAAGCATCACACCATGCCTACCCATCTAGCAGAACAGAAATCCTTGCTCCTCTTCAGCCCTTAAAAGTCACAAGCCCTTATGTTATCATGCCTTGCCACCAAAACCAAGCAGAAGCTGAAGCCTGGGTCTTTCTGGTTTCACTGTCATCAGCAGAGCAGAGCTGGCTTTGGAGAAGCAGCCACAAGATAACTACCAAGAGCATCAAGTCACAGAACTGAAAAAGGAGAAGGATGGAGGCACTGAGTTAAATTTGTGGCAGAAAGCATGAATCAGTTGGTGCTGAGAAAACTGCAGTTCAGAGGGTTCCTTGGAATTAGGCTGAGTCTGGCTCCATGGACCAAAGTTCCCTACACATGGTCTGAAACTGTGTGAAGGACCTGTGTCCTGATTTGGATCCCTATATTCCCCTTAGGTGAAGTCCTTGGTACCAGCTTAGGATGGGGTTCCAGCTGAGTCTACCCTAAAAGTAATCTACTTTGTGCACACAAATCTGTGGATGGAAAAAGCATGCAGCAAATGAGACAGTCCAGGCAATTACTTCCAAAGCACAGTGTTGTTTCCAGCCAAAATGTTAAAGCAGATACAACTACTAAAAGACTGTAAACTTACCACCTTTCACAGCGTCTCAGTTGACCTCACATGTTCCTAATAATAATATTGCTGAAAGATCCAAAAAAAAAAAAAAAAAAGAAAAAAAAGGGGTAATGCAAATGAAATAAGCAAAGGGTTATAATGTTTCTGTAGCTCCTGACCACAGAAAATATGAAAAGCTACCTTGTGGATCACTGGAAATGCTCTATGAATAGCTAAGATGTGATGATTAATTAACTCATTTTTCAAGTGCTCATTTTTCATTTCATCTCAAAAATAGCTAAATCAGACTATATTTTTAATCCATCACCTTTTCACTGACACCCCTGGCACAACCCTCCTCTCTTGACCTTACCTTTTCAACTTCCTGCTAAGATGTGTGTTTAATGAAACAAAAAACTGCCTGATTTTCAAGCTCAGATCCAGCTCTTTCCCTATCACAGTCATCAGCTAATTTCCTTAAAACATCATCACATAGTCAAAGCAGACTCTGGGGACAAGTGTCCTAACCCTCTACTGTCTGACAGATGGAAGATTCCTTTCTTAAATGTCCAAAGCTCAAGGCTGACATGAGTCCTTCAGGGAACAATACTCATTTTTCCCAAGACAGTACCAGCTCCAGGTCAACTATGGCACTAACTATAAAAAACCCAAAGATTTTTCCTGTTGCTCTGTCAATGTTCTTTAATGTTAAGCTGGAGGGAGTAGCTATTCCTCATACAATTGAATTAATCCTCAACAAAAGTGCATACATACATACTATTTCATGGGCTGAACATTTGACCTCTTTCATTGTTGCCCAGTTTATGTTGGACAGAAATATCCAAGTTATTTCTGTTTAACCAGTTTCCCCTCCTAGTTCCTTCCATGCTCTAACTAGATGTTAAAGAACAAACTGGTAACCTTCACTGATGCAGCTACTTACCTCTAAAACTCAATAATTAATCCCAAGTGGATAACAAATGCTATCCAATTTATTTTCTGCTTGGCTGCAGCTTGAAGGAGCATGGACTCTGAATTAGTGAGCTCTTTGGGTTCAATCTGGAAAGCATATGTTTCCCTTCCATCATTCAATCCATCAAAATGCAAAAAAGGCCTGGGAAAGGCACTGGCACATTTTGGTATTATTCATTAGCATTAATGTCCTTGTTATAAAGATATGTTTTATTTGCAGGTAACAACAGCCTTATGGGCATCTGGGAACACTTTGAATGATTGCCAAAAAAAAAGAAATTTGGGTCATAACTAATGATCAACATCCCCTTTTAATCAAATGAAGCCATCTTAATGTGTCAGTCCTCTGGGGAAACAAGGACCTTTCACCTTGTTGGGGCCTGCTGAGGCCAGCAGTAGCTGTAAGCAACCCTCGCAGTGGTCTTTTACTTTAGAGAGAGAAAATATGGAATCTATCCATCAACACACTCACTTCTGACACCGAATGTGTAAAAGAAACTAAGTCTGATCAGTGGGGCAACGATGTTGCCTTCAAGTTAACCCATGCATTATAGAGCTCCCATTTAGGGCTCTCCTGACACCACTGGCACCACTGCTGAGTGGCCATTGCGTTAGCACTGAGCAACCTCCTCTTGGGACAAGAATCCAGTAAAAATATGGCATTCTGGCTGCAGCTCCAGAGGTGAATGTAAATGAGACTCAAAGGCTTACTCTGGAGCTCTTCAAGGGCAGCTTTACCCTGCAGTGCCTTTTCTTCTACGAAGAGAAAGGCCTGTCAGGTGAACATGTCAAAATTTTCCAATATTTTGTTTTCTAGTCAGGAAGCAGTATTCTTCTAAATAGCTTTGAATGGATTTAGAAACTAAATCAAAAAATATATATCAAATTGACACCAAAATAGAACAGAGACTTGCTGGGATTTCAGAGCAAAAAAAAAAAAAATCAAACATAGGTCACAGCTAGAAATATTAATTTAAGAAATGAGAGCTTCATGTGACTCCACAACATTGCTACTCTCTGGCTCCCAAAGCACTCCGTGAGCCTCCACCATCCCAACAGGCTCCTGTTGCCATCAGACTCCCACAGCACACAGTAGTTCCATACAGAGGCAGGTAAGCCTGGGCAGGCAGTCCACCCTGCAGGAAACTGGAGGTGTGAAGCACCTGGGTGACATTTTCAAGTGGACTATAGCCCAGCTTTGTGACAAAAATATGAAGTTTTTCTTTGGAAACAAAATCTGTGTATTTTCATCAATATACTTTTTCTACTGTCTGTTTTCTTTGTTTAAAAATCTGAACCAAGTGCCCCTGTTATAAATCACCCATACTGAATGTGCATCTCATATTGATGAGCAAGCCTTGCTGAGACCACAGAAGTCCCAGCTGCTTGCTGACATTGCCCTGAATACTTTTTAGACATCACCACAAATTAATGCATAAAGACACATCCTTGATATCTCCGTGCAATTCACAATAAAGAAAGGAACAACTGTCCTACAGGTTCCCCAAAGGCTGTCAGAGCAAACATGTCCATTTTGGCTTTTCCTGAGGCATCGGAGTAAAATGTTAATTAAACACTGTGCTCTTTATTTTGCTGTGAGATTTTAGGTAACTATATTCTGGCTTTTTTCACTGCCACTCAGACCGCCTTCAGTGAACTATAATATTTAATCTTCAGTGTTGTTTCAACTGAAATGACTCCCCAGATTTGTGTGAGAGCCTAATGTGTATCTCAGATTGCTCCCTGGATAGTCCTTCATCTATCAAAGAAAGCAGCTGTCTGGTGAGAGCTTTCCTATTAATTTACCCTGAGAGGTGGGTACAGGCTTTTAAACCCCATATTTCTCAGTAGCTCCATGCCCCTATTCCTGCTCCATCACTGCACTTCCTGCACTGTGATGTACTCACAGCCACCACATGTCTGTGAGGTGAAGCTGGACTGTCACTGCTGTTAGATGTAAAGGAGATCTAAGGAGACATACATTAAATGTGTTGCTCAATTAGCAATTTAACTCAAACACTGCTGCCAAAGCCTTCATCTTGCTGAGGTTGTTCACGTCCAGTCCCAGATGTCCCAAATTTCCCACAGGTGTCTGGCAAACAGGGTTGGCAATGCTTATGCTGGCAAAAGGAGGGATCCTTTTCCTGGAGGCAGGAGTCCACTTCTTGGTAGCTGTGACCCCTCTCAGCCTCTGGGACAAATGCAGCTTTTGGGGTTTCCCCAGTATCCCTGGAAGTGTCTGGCAGGAGTTGGCAGTCCTGCTCAATGTGTTGTCACTGTCTCAAGCAAACGGAGCAACCTCGTCAGTCACCAAGTTTTTCAGCACTAGGTGTTGAACTCACCAATCACATCTTAATTTTAATTACTGAAAGTTAAATCAGCTTCCAACATTATAAGTGATGATAAACCTGCCTCAGCCTGCCATGAGCTGATGCAGAGACCCCAGTATGGAGACCTCTTCAACTTACTTTCTGAATAAACTAAGGAGTGACCCAACTCTTTTTCAGATCTCTTCCCAACCTATTCTCAAGCAATTGCCTTTTCTAATTGAACAGGACATTCACCATCCTGTCAACACTGCATGAGCTCACTACGTTTTTATTTTAGGCCTCCTCATATGGCAAGAGCAACCTAGTATGGCACTTTAATATTTGGAGGAAGGGATGAAGTGGCAAGTGCTGAATTTGATAGCTTTGGGTTTGGCACCATTTCTCAATAGTGGTACTTTCTAACAGTTCCCTAAAAATGGCTGAATTGGAAAGAACATAGGCAGGCCTGCTCTAACACCCAAGGCACTAAAGTTGGAAGCCCTGTCCTCAGGACTATTAGTGCTCTTAAACACAAGAAAAGTCCTGATCTGGGATATTGTATTTACTTATGTCTCCTTTCCAAACTGGAAATGTTTTTGGGCTTTTTTCTGTGCCTGATTTGTGTTTCAACTAGAAACTTGGAAAATCAATAGAAGAAATATTCAGCATTTGAAACATAGCAGAAGTAGGGGCCCGACTGAGAAAGGACAAGAAGCAGTAGCAAGGCTCATACATTCTTTAAAATCTTCCAATTATCCTTCAAATCCTTGCCTTCACAACGTGGTGACAGTTTGCCCACTGAGCATTTTCAGTGCAAAAAGTCCCACAGGAAAAAATGAACAATTGTATTAAATAGCTACTCTGCGGAGACAGAGAGAGAGAAATTTTCCCTGACTCAGTGAGAAAATCAATAAATGTTAAAACATTGCAAATAATTGCAAAATTATGTTTGCTTTATTTAAAGCCATTCCTGTTTTCTTGGAAATTAGTTCTGCAAATGTTGCTTGTGAAGGAATAAGCTTCCCCATGAGCATCACTGAGGATGATGGACGGGACTAGGAAAGAATGCACAATCATGTTTTCTTCCTCCCAGAGAGAGGGCATTAATCACATGTTCTTTCATAATCCTCCTTCCAAGGTCCCAGAAGGAAAGGGAAGAGCCTGTCATAGATCTGAAACTGGACTTTTCTGGCCTTCAGCATGGTTGTTTCAAGTGGGCCTGCAAGAGACCTGAATGTATTCCTGAACCATTCCTGAGCATAGCAGGCTGAGGTTATTTTTCCTAGCTGATCTTATGCACAGGACTGATCCCTCTCTCCCTCCCCTCCCAGCACTTTTCCCTTCCAGTTTGGCCACTGCCAGGCCCATGGTTCAGGAAGAAAAGACCTTTTTAAACCATTTTGCAACTGGTTTTGTCATCTCCCACTTAAGGCTGCTGGGAGTGCTCCTTCTGGGAAAAGGCAGAGGTGGATGCAGGCAGGTGGGCAAGGCAAAGTCCTCGCAGAAAGGCAGTGCACTGCAGGACACACTGCAGGGTGTGTGGTCACACCTTCCCAAAAGGGGTTGGTTTCTGAGTTAGATGACTCTATAAAGCAGGTTAGCATCTCCTCAGTGTCCATAGATGGACCATTTGGACAAAAGCTCAGCTCCAGTACTAGGCTGAAACAGCAACATAGCCAGTGAGTTTTCAAGAGTGGAAAGAGTCAAGTGAAAGAGCACAAAGGAAGGTTTTGATCTGTAAAATATTTGAATATTTTTAAGGTCTCTATTAACAACTATAGTCTCCCTGCTGCGGCAATTGAGTGGAGGAAATAATAATGGAGATTGAAAGGCATTCACCATTCGACCTCTCACAACCCTGACATTCTTCAGTAGAATATGATTGGAATTGGGCACATCTGCTCTCAATAACAAATATAAAAACTGTCTTGCAGCTTTAAAGCCTTAAAACATATAGTTGGGTTAACAGAAGGGCATAAATATGTATATCTGTAGACTCAATATAACTTTAAGAGTACAGTAATAACTCTATGATCATGGCCACATCATGTTTTGGAAGGTTTAATCTCCTGGAAATGCCTAGGAAATGCAGGGAGGTCTAAAGCCAACCTCAACTTGCACTTAGGCATAGCCATCCTCAGGTGATACACAGGTGTGATAGCAGAGCTCGTGTCCAGCTGATGTCCAAGCACCACCAAACAGTGCAGACCAGAAGATGAGCCCTCACACCTTCAGGGCTGGGGTTGGCATTGTGCTGAGACACCTGGGCTGTAACCCAGCACTGTCACACCGAGTCGATTCACTGTGAAAAGCATGTGTTGATACCAGAGAGACCTGAAAGTACATCCAGTGGTGGCTTGGCACAGGTCCTTCTGCACCTCACAATGCTGTGAGCCCCATGGCTCTGTTTGCTGACACAGGAAGTCAGTCATGCTGGGGACAAGACTGTAACAAACCAAAAGATGGAGCATGTCCAGTCTCTCCAGATGCAGCTACTCTACCCGAGACTGTGCAACGAATTCAAACAGTGTTGCTGATTCATCCCACTCCCACTAACACATGTGAGTCATCTGTCTACCCTGCACTGTTCACTGATGAAAAGTTTATTTTTAACAAGCACTGGTTAAAAATAAATGTAAACGTCATACAAATAAGTAAAGCACTCAGCCCCAAATTGGTATGAATGTGCCCTGAGAAAAATTAGCTTGCTTGAATGCAATAGGAAACCTGAGAACCAGCCCTGCTCTTACACTGGCATAAATCAGGAATAACTCCACTGAGATCAGTTACTGTTTCTAGAAGGAAACATTTTTAAGGCTCTGATTGAGACCATGCTCCATTAACCTAGTAGGACAATCACTTCAGAGGTTTTATTATTACCCAGTATTCACAGAAAGTGGACTCTGACAGAAAGGGTTTAAATGCAGGGATTGTACCAACTTTAGTGCTGTAAAAGTCAGCAATCTAAGCTTCTCATTCAACTTCCCTCTAAAATAAATTATTATGTCCAACCCATCCTACTATAGGTCTCAACAATTGGGAAAAACTGCCCTTTGGAGGTGCAGATATCTCTGTATTGACTATAGACACAATCTGAATAACTGAGTAGGACTAGATACTTGAATTTTGACAAGATGAGCAACACCTTAAGTAACCACAGTAGACAGTAGAACTGAACCCTGCTCCCCTCAGCTCTAATGAGAGGTGCCACATGGCTGAAGTGACTGAGGATTTAAAAACCATCTGAAAAAGGTTGCTAATAGAGCATATGGGTTAAAGTCTGTAGTCTGAGACATGTAGCAGGACAAACCAATAGTCTTGCCAGGCCATCAGCTCTGGAAATAGCACATCAAGGGCCCCTACCCTGAACTGCATTGTGGCTTAAACAATTGGGAAAACTGCACGATATCAGCCACTGAATTTAGCTTGCTTCAACAAAAAACACGCTTGCACCACATGGAACCTGACAGTTGCCCTCCCTGGGTTTTGTCATGGACACTGAGGTCCTTTTACATCTGAACAAACAGACAAACTGAGCAGTGCAAGCACATGTGGTTGTCTCCTACCCCAAGAGCTGACATCCCGAGAAGATGTTCAGCGTAAGAAGCATGGAAGGCTGGGAGACAACTGAAAAAGTCTGTTTAAAAATAAAATAAATAATTGGCACATGCATACATTTGGATCACAGAAACAAGGCAGAAGCACCAATAATTTCCCTTGCACATTTGTAACAAGCAGATGGTATGTGGTAATTTTCTGGTGGGACTTTGAAGTGACCTGCTCTTTCAAAATGTGAGACTGAAACAAACTCATAAGAGTAGAGCACTTCCTTCCTGTTGTCTGTTATGTGAGGCAGCAGGATGCAGGGAGAGATGTGCTCTCCTTCCTCACTGAGCATTAAAAAAGGCTCAGCTGTGTTGTTCTTTGCATTAAAGCATCAGTGTGGGGAGCCCTTTAGGGCAGGCACTGTCTACTGTTCTCCCTGTGAGCTCTGTCTCCTCTTTGGGCATTGCCTCACAGCGCTGCCACACTCAACCTCCTGCAGTAACCAAACAATATCAAACACCTCAATGTTTCCTGCAGACCCTGGCTGCCCCGACTGCCTGCCCCAGAGAGTAGCCCTTCCTGCCCCAGAGAGCAGCACTCACCTCTCCCACTACCCAGGTGGCCCCTTCAGCTGTCCCGTCCCCTCCATGCAGGGAGATGGTCTTCCCAGGACCTGCACATATGGATGCAAGTGTTCCCCTTACCAGTCCAAGGGAGGAGACTCAGCACGTGGGAGCTATATGAGAGGAAAGGAGAAGGTTTGTGATTTGGGCAAGGGTACCCATGGATGCCCTCAGTAACGGGCCACCCTTCTCTGGACAGCGAAAGGGGATACAAAGCTTTGATGCATCCTGCACATGCAGCCATGGCAGGCAGTCACTGCAGGTTTGTTTCCCTTGACAGAGTTTCTCCCTGTCAGACAAAGCCCTCCCCCACTTTTCCATCCTGATTCCTCATGTGCAGATATCCACAGCAGTCACTCAGGCCTTCTCCTGCTGGAATACTGTGGGTGATTTCACTCACAAAGGATATGTCTAAGAAAACTTTTTATCAATAGAAAACAAAGCAATCTCCAGCCTACAAGGTGGTCAGTAAAGGCATATGTCTTTGATTTGCAGTAGACCAAAGCATTAATTTGCTGTTGTTAATTATTTTATGCAACATTTTGTCCTTAACGCCTACAAAGAGCAATAGCCAGTAACTACAACTTAAAAGGCAGCAACTTTGGGTGCAGAGAAAAATGTTCTTTATGAAGCATTTCCTGTGTCCTTCTGAGTGCCTTATCTGATCAGCATCTTTCACTGTTATTTACATTTTATCTTCTTTAAGAACAGTTGTGTTATGGACTGAGTCATCAATAAGGGCACAACATGAAAGGAGGGATGAAAAATAAGCTGTCTTAAGAGCACTGCTCTGCAGGAAACTTATTAGCATTTATTGTGCAGGATCAGGTTACCAGAGTTGAATGGAAAGAATAGAGTTTATTTAAGTGGCACAAAGCACAACTCTTTGGAAGTCACATTCAGTATTTCAAAAGTACATGATGGAAAAGGACATTAGAGAAATCTCTTAGATTTGGCAGAAGCCAATAACAGGTACAAGTTGGGAAGCTATTAAGGCTCATGACAGCCTTAAGAAACAGCTCTTGGATAAGGGAAATGCCACAGCATTAGGGAAGAAGGTGTAATTTACAGTGAGAGAAATCCCAGGGCTATCACATTCATAACTGACTTGCATAAAGCCTACATCTTGTCATCCCCCCTCAACTCCTCCACCCCCCAAAAAGCAAAAGATATGTACTTAAGAAGCAGCTCAGTAGATTTCCAAAACTTATTCCTGCATCTGGAAGACTCCTGAGCTTTTTCAATGGCCAATTCACAAGCCTCCCTCCCACATTAATAGACTCTGATTGCTACTGATGCAGACTGCAGGAAAACCTTCGAAGCCTCTCATTAAGAGTAAAGCAGGATATATATATTTACAGTTGACATGCATGTTCTGCCACAAGCAAGGCACACAACTGGATATTAGGCTAGATTTACAGTTTTCAGGTCTCATGAACTTGGATAATGATGAAGTATGAACAGCTGACATTTCATTCGAAGAAAGCAAAAATATATGCAGAGAGAAGACTTCACCTTACTGCAGGAGAAGATCTTATTCCTCCCTAACTATGTTCTCTCAAAGCAAAGGTCATGATCTGAACTTCCATTATGGCTGTTCAAAAATGCATCAAAGGTTCGATGGATAAAAGAATGTTATTTTCCAAAACCGCTGGGACACTTCCTGTCAGTTCACATAATTGAGTATTACAGTATTTAAATTACAAATTGAAGATTATTTTTACAGGTGTCATTTTAAATATAATATGAAATTTCTTGACATTACCTCAGCCATGCTACACAACCCAGCTGCACTCAGACTTGCATGTGTGATGCACATGGCTGAAATTTTGTCATGTTACATCATGGGCTACAAAAACACACAGTATAAATAGACGATGTAATATTTGAGAGAGCAAAAACATATAGTGCTGGCCTCGCTTTATGAAACCCCAGATCTAATACGGACGTGGAAATGTAAACTGTTATTAGAGTTCAGATCAAAACTCTTTCCAAAGGGTCATGCAGAAGCGGGGGTCAGACAGACGGAGCTCGGTTGCCCTCCAGTGGGCTCCCACCGCCCCTGCCTCGCTCCCCACCCCAACCTGTCCCAGGCAGGAAAACCAACCGCTCGACTTCCAAAGCTGAACAAACCAGACAGCTGCAGCCCGTGGGGAAGACACACGTTATTCACACAGGCAGATCTGCAGGCCAACAGGGAAAAATGTTAAATTAATTAAGAAAGAGATCTTTAAGAATCTTCTTGGCTTTCTATCCACAATTTGGCATTAGCAGCTACAAAGAATTTGCCTTCAACTGTTCTAATTTAATGTGGCTTTCTAAAATGCTATTATCTCCATTCTGTAATTTGTTATTTCATTTTTATGGTTTCCAGAAAATGCCACGTCTGGAAAGGAAAATTCCACCTTTACTTATACTCTGTTGTGACTTGCAATTTGCTTTCATTCTGCATGAAAAACTCAGTTCCCAGCGAAGAATTCTAAGCAAAACAAGAAAAAATAAAGAAAACAAACTGTCAGCAACTTCCTAATGTTGTTAACACAAAAAATGTCAACAATACTCACTAGATAAATTAAAACTCCCCTGCCCTTTTGCTACCCTCTTCCTAAAGCAACCAACATGAAGCTTTAAGTCGATTCCAACCTTTTTAAGCAGTTCCAGATCCAACACACAGTGACCACAAACTAGGTTGGGTGCCTGGGCAGTAACTCACAGCAATTGCTAAACTTGGGAGTGAGGAGATGACATTCTATCTGTAGGCCTGTCCGCACAGTAAGAGTAAGAGACTGATAACTGTAGGATTAATGGAGCAATTTTTGTTTTCTTTATGGTTGGGCTGCTCACAACAACAACAAAAAAAAATTCAGTGATTGAAGGAATAGATTTGGTAATAGGTTCAAGGAATAAATGAAAAGGCATTAACATATTGTAAATTAATTTTGAGGACTTATAATTTCAATGCATATGGACCTATTAAAGTGAAGGACCATAGTGAAATGACCACCTCTGTCTCTTAAGAGAGAGCCTTATGCCTTCTTTTAAGCATTTCGGTGCAAACGTTATTTTGCTCGCTTCATATGTCTGTTTTCATTCTTTCATCCTACAAAGAGATATAAAATAAAAGTCAATTAAGTAAATAAATAGTTCCAATTTCTCTTCCTTTTTTTTTTTTTTTTTTGTTGGTTTTTTCGTTTTAAAAAATAGAAGCACTTAAATAAAACAGGAAAAGAATATGTTCTAATGTTCCTATTCGATATGGAGAGATCCTTTCAAGAACTAGTGGATGGTTTGGTGTTAGGCAATTTGGATTGTCTCCATGAACAGAATTTACTATTTAATCAGAGACAGAAATAAAAACAATACAAAAATAAGAGCAGAATAGTTTCTTGTTGTGAAATGAGGGTAACTCGAGGCTGCCCTGGATCTAACCTGGAAAATGAGCGTAATGTGATGGACCTGACACTAGGAAAACCTGTCTGGCCAGATGCGGGGGTCACAAGGGCACAGCCTAACCCAGATGGAAACAGGAGAGGGAGCTCTCACCCAACCTGTCAAGACGGGAAGGTGCTCCAGGTACTGAGCTCCAGGCTAAAATGATGAGCTATGAACCCCTGAAATAGTTCAACTGTTTGTATCCTAAAAGCAAAGCACTGATTTTCTAGATTTAAAGGTTTATTATGGAGAGGTAACTACTGATTTCAGTATCAAGACCCCATAAATTTTACCCAAAACCATGTGACATTTCATTGGCCTTTCTTTTGGTTTTTTGGGTTTTTTTGGTTTGTTTGTCTTTTGGGGTTTTTTTTTTTTTTTTTTTTTGGATTGGGGTTTTTCGGATTTTTTTGTTTCAGGGCTTCCTGACATTGATTCACTGGAGCTGACTCTGACCTCATGAGTTTGACCTTGAGGTTTGGTTTGTTCACATCTGAAATTCAAAGTCAAAATTATCAAGGAATGGGAGCTCATATGGATGAAACCCAAAGCAAATGTTTGCAGGAACCTCTGAGAAATGGAAGTACTGTGTTCACATAGTTCTAATTATAACACTGCATTTGTAGGATTCATACAAGCTAGGACTCGTGGAAGAGAAACATGAAGTGAAACTGATTTAAAGGGAAGGCAAAATACCCTGTGGAATTTGGACTGGAATCTTCTAATGTGAAGGAAATCTGCTGCAGAAAAGTGGGAACTCCTTAAAAAACAGCTGGAGAGACCACAAGTGAAATTCATCCTGGTTATAATCTAAACACAGAAAAGGGCAACAAAGGCCAGTTTGGTTAAGCAAGGATATAAAGTCTTATACACTGTGTGCAAAAAGGATTTTTAAAACATAAATAACACTAGGAACTACATTAAAAAGTAGACAGAAGCTAGTTAAAATGAATAATTAAGAGATGAAGGGGTTCTAATGAAAGGTAAACCGTAAAGAATACTTCAGTTAATCATCAAAGCTTCTTGTATATGCCCATGGCAAAGAGAAAGGAAGGCAGAAAATCATCATTTTAATTTAAAATGGAAAATATGGTGAACTAGACCCACCCTCCATGTTGAAATGTGTTGCTCTTGATTTAAAGCAAGAGCTTTAGATTTCAATATTTTCTATCACTAATCCATTCATTTTCTGCTCATGATGTGAGTGATTCCTCTCATCACAGTCTGTCCATGTAGAAAAGGAACAGGCTGTCCACTCATTCAGACACCACCAACAGTCCATGGCAGAGGCCATTAAAGCTAAGTAAGGTCTCCCACCATGAGCTATGAGAAAACCCAGGTGACTAAATTTAGGTGTGAGGACATGGCTCTGCATCTTCACAGGTGTAATTTTAACCTAGCTAAAAATTTTCACAGAAATAATTAGTGACTTGAAATCAATGACACTTACCAGTTTACAGAAGCCATGGGCACCACAGCCTCAAAGTAGCAAATTGCAGTTGCAAAAGTAATAGGAAATTTGTCCCCAGCTGAAAAAAAATACAGTTTCTGCCCATAAATGGCATCCTTCCATGTCAAACTGATGAATTTCATCTGTGAGTCATTTTTCATGGAATGGTAAAGTTACAAGGGGTAAATGGCTTGTTAGACTGCAGACGTGCTCAAACAGCATAGCTGGAGAGTGGCTGAGAGCTGGTATCTTTGCAGGGGTTAGTTCTGGAACTCTCCCTTATTATTATTTTCAACTGTTCAGTGTTATGCCTTCCCACAGTGCCTCTTGCCTGCATTTCAAATAGTAATAGTAATTTTTCTTCTTCAAAGAGTAATAATCTTTGCACACCAAAGATCAGCTCCAGTTCTTTCTTATATTCTGGAAGCAGATGGATGAGTTGCATGAGATGTAACCTATACGATTTGCAAGAAGGACCTTGCATTGATCTGCTCAGAGACAATTGTGAGATAATAAAGAATTTCACAACAGAGACTAGGGCCATCTTTTTATTAAATTCCTCTAATTAGTTTTGGTGATAAAATTAAATGTTTTTTGAAAGGAAAATTGCAAAGGGTTTGACTTGTGCTCCAAAATAGAGTCCATTCTGCAGGAAAGGACTTCAGGCTTATAGTGAGCAAAAAGTTTTTGTTTAAAAGTAGAAACACTTGAGATTTTTCATACAATCATAGAATAGTTTGGTTTGGAAGGGATTTTAAAGATCATCTATTACAACTCCCCTGCAATGTGCCAGGACACTTCCCACTAGACCAGGTTGTTCAAAGCTCCATCCAGCCTTGCCTTGAACACTTCCAGGGTGGGGCATCCACAGCTTCTCTGGGCAACCTGTTCCAGTGCCTCACCACCCTTAAAAGGGAACCCATCCCCAGGTGGACCTTTGAAATCCTGGCTTTCAGTGAAATGGCACCTAGCAGGGATGCCAACAATTGTAGTCTGGCAGAGTTGTCTGCTCAGTATGGAGAGCAGGCATTTTTCCATCCTCTGTAGAAAGTGTGCCATGGAAGGTGCTCAAAATGTTATCCAGCTTAACTGTGAGCAATGTTTGTGAGGACTTATTTCTAAGAACTCTGGGTGAATTCTAGCTGAGAAGGTCACTGAAGGCTTAGCAATGCTGCTGGATGATGCTTTTTTGAAATAGAATAGTACTGAAATAATTACGTGATTGAAATAGATTAGCACAAAAATCTGTTATTTTACATGAGGGTGTCCATATCAAATAGTAATAAATGTTGCTTAAAAAGTACTTGCTATCAAAATCCTCAATGCTATTATCTGAAGCAAAGAGATAACAAAACTGCTTTCACAAAAGCCCTCTCTCGTGAACAACCAAAACAAAATTATTTTCTTCCACTGAAAAAAGAAGTTTGAAAGTTCCTACTGCATTAGGTCTATCCACAAGTTCTCAAAGTCTGTGGGAAGTTTTCCACTAACATTCAGGTTCCTATGACAAAGCACAGAGAAGGGAAAGGTCCTAACTACACAGGCAGTGCTTGTGACAAAAGAACATAAAAAACTTTTCAGTTAGGAAAGCCCAATTTCATAGCAGTCCTAAATCACAACTCAGCTGATGATTTTCTTGAAAGTTGTATATTATTTGTATTATTAAATTAAATGGGATACAACAGTGATGTTTTCAGTCTTGTAGCTACATATTCAAATGCACAGTTTGCATTAGAAAATGTAGTGAAAGATCCTTCAAGTGCAATATGATTTTTTAATTTTTTTTTT
>VXBX01000442.1:166053-327260 GCA_013400415.1 Scytalopus superciliaris
TTTTTTTTTTTGCAGAAAACATTTTTGTATTTGTTTTGAGTAGCCATTAATCAGAGCGATGGAGAGGAAAAAGAAACACCAGAAACGGAATATCACTTAACAAGCCTGCAATTAGCAGACTAACAAGTTTGTTATTTTTGTACTTTTTCCCACTGTATGACCTAATGGAATACTAGCAAGCATTAAGCATGCCACAGCTCCAGCAAGAGCATTGTGGTCTTCCACAATGTGCATGACTGTACTGGAAGTCCCTGTGAATTTAGCTGTTGTAGAGCTAAAATACACTTGATGCCTTGTCCATCACAATTTATCATGATTCATATGTCAACATCTCAGTATTGATGAAGACAGCATATGAGAAGTCATGTACTTGGATATGTTCCAGTGTTTCAGCATAATAGGAATCTTAAGGAATTTAGTCCTATCTTGATATTTGAAGAACAATGCAAATAATATCAGATTCAGATGCATAAGAAATGCTTAACACAGAGCCAAACCAGAGAAATGTACAGGTGTCTTTTCCTGATCATTTCCAAAACCTCCCTGTCCGTCTATATTTTGAGTTTTTGCTCATTTGACAAAAGAGGGGGAGGGCAAATGCTTTTTGATTAGCGAAACTAAGAAGTTGTGCAACAATGCAAAGGGAAGGTCGGAGTTCAAATTCGACACGCTGGATTGCTTGTCTCCCTCAATCCTATTCACTAAATCAGCGGCACTGAATTGCTATGATGACAGCAAGAATTTGGAAGGGGAGGAAGGTTGTGCTAGTATTGAAAACAAAAACTAAATCTATAAAATTATTGTCTTAATCTCTTTCCAAAGGCAGAAGAATCTATACATTAAAAGAATTCATAACTTTTACCTTCACTGGAAAAGGATGAATTTGTGCTTCCAGTTTCAACTATGAATACACATTGTTAAGGTTTGTTTGATTCTAACCCAATATCTGTGTTAGAAAGGTAACTTTTCCCAGCAGTAAAATTCTTCTTGCATAAAATATCCATTAAAACAAGAAAATATTCTTCCTGAATGTTTGTGATCCAAATAATATCATTATGAGAGCTTGCCACAAAACCAACTAAATATTGATTCTTGCCCAGATTACCAAAACTACTTATACACTCAACTTGCATTTAAAATCAGAAGCTTAGATCCCTCTGGGATGCTGAACCATAAAAAAAGTCAGATCTGAAAAATAATTCTTACTGAGAAACCAGATAATTTTATATGAGAAAGGCATACTCCTATTGAGAAGAGAAATACAATCTCACCGAGAAATTAGCAGAATTTAAACACAAAAAGACTGAGACTATGTGGTTTTTTTCAATTATTTCAACTTTTAAAAGCTGCAGCAATCATCAAATGCTAAAACTCAATAGCAATCATATCTTGTCTGAATCCTTGAAAATATCAGGTAAAGTTTGCAAAACTTTTTAGTCTTGCAGCTGAGCTACACACTCTGGGATTTTAACACCAACACCCACCAAACCTGAAAAACAGACTCCTGACTCAGGAAGAGTTAAGTTAGGAAATCAAGTTTAGCAGAAATACTGAGTTGTCTCTGGAGCTTCAAAATTACTCATCCATGCAATGTTGGAACTTATGTCCATCCATGGATCTTAGTCTATGGTGTGTTTCTGTGCACCTGGTCCAAGATGAGGAGGAGATGGAGACAGGGGTATGGTTGAGTGACCATTCCAAACTGCAAAATAATTATCTCCTTCCCCAAAAAGTGCCTGGTGCAAGAGAAACCACAGTGAAAGTGGTCTCATCATTCTCTCAAAGAGGAGTCAACAGACAGCAAAAAATGTAAAACCTTTTGGTTGGGTAGTGTCTGGTCAGGCATTGATCCTACAGAACCACTCATATAGATCCACAGTCAGGGAGTTGATTGGGATGAACTGGGGGCATACAAAGCCAGAGAATAGTGCCAGGGAAGAGTCTGGTATAACAGCTGTATGAGGACTGAAACAATTCCACAGATTTACATATCTAATGTCCACCTATTTTCTCAGCCTGGACAGCCTGAAGGCTGGTTTAAGTGACTTAGCACGTTTGAGAAAAGCACATAATTCACCCTGATTTCAGCAGCAACAACTGCCTAGATATTTCTCCTTCAGGTGTTGAAGACCCTCAGCTCTCAGAAACCAGCTCCAGCACACAGCCAGACACTCTGGCTGAGATTTACCCCATTAATTTTAAACCCTTCAAAGTTATGTGCCTAGTCTAAACTAGCCACCGATCTCCCTTCTGAAGTCCATGGGAAGAGATAAATCTGTCCAGGGAGGAATGCACTCCATTCATCCTAGACAATTCTCTTAATTTATTTTCTAAGAAATGGCTTGTGTACTGCTTTGCAGGAGCCCTATCTGTTTCAGCTCCTGCAGATCTCAGAAAATGACTACTGAAAATATATTCATCTACTGAATTCACAAAGATGCTTTTCAGCCACAAGTACAAGACTATTTTTTTCTTGCTGTCAGCATCTTCTTAGCATAGTTCCATGTCTGAGCACACCTTGCTTGTAAATTATCAGCAGATTGAACACATTTCTAACTGATGTTTTTTTCTCATAGTTCAAGAGCTGCATGTATTTTTAAGCTATCTATAAGTACCTATCAAGCTTCCACCATCAATGAAAAACTAGTCCTTCATGAGAAAATTAAAGCTCCTATTTTTTCAAAACAATTGGTTGCCTTTCCTTTCTTCCACAACAAACAAGAGAAGATCTAGAAAGTTAGAGATGCTCATCTCCCCGAGGTTACTAAAACAGCAAATGAACATACACAAAACAACCCATATCTGAACAAAAAACCTGAACTGAAATTGAGACACAAGGGATAATCCAAGGAGTATTTTCAAAACAAGCCTTGACAACCCTGTGTTGTCCTACAGAACAATCCTTTCTTATATATGCAGCTGATACACAATTCAACGTGTCATATTTTTGGATGTGATAGCAAAAAATTCCAGGAATCGTTCAGCCAAAGGTAACTGTAAGTATAATATGATGTGTGGGTATAAAACCTGAAAGCCCTTATTTTGTGAAGCACTTCACAGAAGGTTTGAAAAATCCACCTTTCTTTAGAGCCAAATTCCAACCTCAGATACACACTTGGGGCTCTCATTAAAGGCACAGGGAGCCAGAAGTACTTTGTCGAGGGCAGACTTCAACCAATTTTGTATTTATCCTTGCAGAGCAACTCTACTGAAGCCTTGATTAGCCAAATGGAACAGAGACATGAAAGTAGTTTAGATTAACAGGGTTTGGATAAGTAGGAGAGGTTTTAGTGTTTTGTTATGTGCTCTAATAGATGTGACCTTAGGCCACAAATCAGCAAGGCTCCTGGGCACATGCATAACGTTAACCATATGAGTAGCTGAGTGCAGTCAGCAGAACTATTTGCACTCTTAAACATAGGCCTCTGTGTGAGTACAAGGGAAAACTAGTCTGTAGTTTTGAATAAAAGGAGGACAGAGTCAGGTAAGGATTGTGTATTGCTCTGGTTTATATTTTTTAACCCTAAACACAAGCTTAAAGCAAGCCCCTCGAGACAGGAACTGCTTGCCTATGAACACGACTCATTCACTCCAGCTAAGTGAATGGAGCTAAACCAACCAGCTTTGGGTACAGGTGAGAAAAATCTCAGAGAGCAACAATTCAAAATCCTTGCTAATAGAGCTTAATTATTATTAATAATAATAATAATAATTGTTTCCTGCTTAATAACCTGGATTATTCACTATGACTCACTAACATGTTTCATAGGTAAATGCAGAAGCTCTGTGTGCTGCTTCACAGCAGCGTGTATAGGTGTTCGCTCCTGCCCACACCATGGCATAGGATGCAGCCAAAAAGCTGCCTCCATACATAGCACTTGGAACATCATACATGAACCAAGAGAGTCTGTCACACCAGCATGAGGCTGGGCCTTACAGGATGAATAATCCTGATTCAGATTTTTTTTTACTTCATCTGATTGGTGAGAGGGAAAGAGCTGAAAACAAAAACAACAAAGTAAAGAAAAACTCATTGTGGATATTTCCACTTGCTAACAAAATCGATACGTGAACAAACCAGCACATCTTAAGTTTGGAGAGATGGATTTTTTTTTCTGTTGTATCATTCCATCATACCAATGGTTTATTATCAATTGTTTTAATAAAAGCTCTGGGAAAAAAAAAAAGAAAAAATACTCTAATATTAATGTATTTTAGAAAAATAAACACCTGTGGCTTACGGAACACATGCATCAAACTTCATTCAGCTGCATGACAGCAGGATGGTCAATCTGTCTTTTCAATTTTAACTCCCGTTTTGGGGTTATTACTGAAAAAGAACTGGGAGGAAAGGGTGTTCCTTTAATAAGGGAAATCAATATTGTATGTTTTAACAGCTATGGGGAGCCAACAGAAAAAAAACCAGTCCTTTTGTTAAATACCCATGAGTGGAGTCCCTATATCCCTATATAAGGACTTTTCCTTGAAGCAGAGACATGTCAAGGGAATTCTAAGCACTGCAGTGAAAGCAAGTCAGATGTGAGATGTAACAAACTGGTGTTGGTAACAACAGAACCATAACAGAGAGAGGCAACGCATGCCCTGTCTGTGTGCAGACTGAATCCCTCGGGCCTTCAGCAGAAAGTGAGCAGGAAAATAAGCAGGAAAGCTACTTGCCTGACCTAAAATGAAAATTGTAAAATATCCAGGGAAAATAAAAGCTCCTAGGGCTTGAATGAAGAGATAATGAGGAAAAAAACATTAATGTGATGATAGCAGTGATGAAGAAGAGAAGCAGATGGAGGTGAGTACAGTTAGCATAAGCACCCCAAAAAACAGTGGTACTCAAAGAGTGAACTATTTTATTCCTGCACTGCTTTCATTTTAGGCCATCCTTCTGTTACTAACCTCAAACATCTGTATAATCTCTCACAGGTGAATATCAACTGTAGGTCTGCTGCAGGTCTGCAGCCCTGTGCCATGTGCTGTGGATAAAACAACTACATCCACCCATTTATGACCTCTCTCCCCTCAGCACTTGGGATTATTTACATCACTGATTCTGCCTGAGGAAAGTGATGATGAAAGAAGCAAGAACTGAGTCCCTAAACATCCTACCAGGGTGCTGCAAAATCAGTGCTCTGGGGGAAGGAGGAGGGACTCATGAAAAAAATTACTAACCCAAGAACTGTTTGTGTGAATGGCTGAAAAAGCAGCCCCTTGCTATTGTCAAAGAAATTTTTGTGATTATCTAGAAACAACAGGTTTCAATTTCTTCATCTTTTGTATCAGACAGTACTTCATGATGGAGAGCACTGGTCAGGAAAGGCACAGAAGCTGATGTTTTTTTCTCCCTGGCTTTTTAAATTGGGACCTTGAGCAGCAGTATTTGCAGTTTTTATGGGGAGTCTGATTATTTCATCTGACCTTCTTTTGTTGCTGATAACACTTCACAGAAGGGTCACATGTTGGAAATTTACCCCATAAACTGCAAACCAAATAACTCCTGAATTAGATCTTTGTACAGTCCCACAGAAAATTATTCAATTATTGGTTCATATAATTCTGTGACTCTACTGAAAAGGGAAAGTCTGTTAGCTCAAGAATTTATTTTTCAGTTAGGAAAAAATACAGCATATATATACATACATAATGTCTTGAGCACCTTTCCTGTGAAGACAGACCAAGAGAGTTTGAGTGGTTCAGCCTTGAGAAGGGAAGGCTCCAGGGAGATTTTGTAGCACCTTCTAGTACCTAAAGAGGCTACAAGAGGGCTGGAGAGGAATGTTTAAAAGGCCATTGAGTGATAGGCCAAGGGAGAATGGCTTCAAACTGAAAGAGGGTAGGTTTAGATTAGATATTAGGAAGAAATTCTTTATTGTGAGGGTGGTGAGGCACTGGAACAGGTTGCCCAGAGAAGAATGCCCCATCCATGGCTGTGATCACGACAGGTTGGATGGGGATTCAACAACCCGGTCTAGTGGGTGAGATCCCTGCCCATGGCAAGGGATTAGAACTAGATGATTTTCCAGGTCCCATCCAACCCAAACCATACTATAATTTTACGATTATGTATAAATATACAAATATACATATATAAATAAAAGAGAAATACAGATAAAATTTAAATTGGATTTAAGAAACTGAAGGGCTAACTAATAGAATAGTATTACAGAAAAAATCTCTATGTCAATGATGTTTTATGATACTTGTACAACATGCAAAATCCTAGACCTTCAAGCTACGCCTGTAACATTTTATACATTGAATGCACTCTGGACTGTGTTCTAGATCAGGAGCCAACTGGCATGGGCTGGCTCACATCCATCTTCTCCAAATCTTCTGCCCTCCACATCAGGATGGCTACAACTAGACTGTCTGCTGGGAATAATCCTGTATTAAATGCTGGCACTCCTGGACATTGCTCAGGATAGTGCTAGCTGATGTGGGCTGAAAACATGTCACAGATTACTCTGAGTAACACTATAAATTATAAAGTTACTGTACTCAGGGAACATTCCTGGCATGGTTCAATTTACTAGTATAGACATATCCAAGGAAAGCCTAAATTCAGGTCCTTACATAACTTTACTGGATACAGGAGTTTCTAAGAAATGAAACATCATAAGAATCCTGAATTTCACACTGAAAATTTTGCAGTTTCCCTCGGTCTTTTATGATCTTCAGAAGCAAAACTAGTTGCACTTTAATGACAAGTCCTCTGCAAGCATTTCAGAGGGCCTCAGGATAAAAGCATGTCAATATTTTCCTAGCACCATGATTCATGGATGTAGCATTGCACATTGCAGACCTGTGAGAGTGTAATGTGTAGCTAAACCATCATTCTTAAATTGACCATCTATTGCCAGCATGAACATACAGCTGAGTCCTTCAGTTCTCCATGAAGGAAGTACTATCAATTTCATTTCATGGGAGAAGAAACTAAAGAACACACCAATCTTTGTGTGCAGGAATTTAGTGGCCTTGCCCTCCCTGTCACAAGTGCTCTGGGTGCACTCAAACCCAAGTTCCAACCAAGCCTTGAGAACAACCCTGTTACCTTCAAAAGTGTAATCTGTGTCACCTACCTAAAGCACATCCAACTGAGAAGCAGAAATGACAAGACTCAAGTCAAAGCCTTAACTATCAGACAAGTTTCCTGCTATCTTTGTCTCTCTGAGGGACTTTGAACGGGCATCACAACTGGCTTGCAAATCAGTGTTAAAACACTGTTTTCCCTAGTGTTTTTCACAACTGGAGCAATGCGCCAGAATTGGTTTCCAATTTTGCCAACTCCCATGAAAGTAATGGCACTGTAGAAACAGGGTCCTGCACACTGAGTGAAAGTCAGACTCCTGTATGCAGGATCTTTTCCAAGTGAAGCCCTGTCCTGCCACCTCTCATCCATCTCACCCAAGAACACACAAGCACTATTTGTTATCCTCCCTTTCTGCCTAAACAACTGTGTTTTTTCTGGCTTGTATCCACAAAGGGAAAGTATAACAAAGAAAAGTCAAGGATGGATTATAGCACTGAAAGAGATTTAATGACAAACATATTGGCATTTTCTCTTCTATTTTTGAATTTCGTTTTACCAGTTTCATTACAGCATTCTGCTAGGTGACATGCTGGACTTTGTTTGGTACAAATAGCCAAAACCTGTGATGTGCTCCCGAAGTACTATATTGCTCCAATACCTCTCAATGATTTCCCCTCCCCACCCTCCTTATTGTTTCAAGCTGACCTTCAAAAGAAATGTCCAAAGTTTTTGAAAGAGTTTGTCCTTTTGGTTAAAAGCTATTTTTAAAACCCATTTTCTCCTCTTTTCTCCCATGCCAAATGCATTTGGAGGTGTGAATATACTAGTGGGTCACATTAGTTTACAGGGAAGGTAAAGAAACGAGATATGGCTGAGTTTCTAGAAAAAGTACATCCTGCCCAGGAGGCTGTTTTTTGTCATGGAAACTAGGATTATAGACTATTCTCCTGCATCTCCTTACATCATTTGAACATTAAAGTAAGATATCTAAATTGGAGCCTATTTTTCATCTATAACCAACAGATGCAGACAGACACGCTCATTGCCTGTATAGGGAGCTGAGGCTCATGAACCCCCTAGGCAAGTTGGTCTGGTGCCTAAAGTCAGATGGAATGAATCCAATCTGAAAGTCTTCATTTTGTAGATTGTATTATTTTAATATGATTAAAGCATCTAAGGCACAGGATATGGACTTTTTCCTGACAATAGGAAAAAATAATGGAAAAACAATGGGATATTTTGAGATATAAATAGGGGGACATAGATGAAAAGCTCATAAAGTCCTGGTGAAACCACCTCAAAAGCCTTGATAAAGAGGCAGTAAATAATGTTTTGTAAAACAATGTAGGGCAAAAAAAGCTATAAGAACATTTAGGAGTTTGGAAAGTCCATCCCTATTAAAAGATAAAGCCACAACAGTCAGCTATGCTACTCTGTTACAATGAGATACATCACTCATAATCTTTCAGTAGGTAGATTTCTAGCACTGTCAGCAATACAAACCGAGTTTCTGGGTTTTAAACAACACATCTGGTTGTAACTGGATATATACAGTCTACAAAGGAGGTGCCAATGTGCAATGGGATGTCTTTGACTGTCCTTAACAGAGAAAACCATGCTCTCACTATGGCACATCCGGGCTGGATATCTTCCTCAAACAGATTCTCTGGTTCAGCTGGAGATTCCTGCACTTTGTGATGGAACCACCCTGTGGGGGTTTTATGGACTAATTAATTCTGGTCAGACAAAAGCTTCCCCGTGGCTATAATTTACATAAATCTGTGAAAATCCACTTTCCCCTCTCCCAAGCCACTTTTTTCTCCTACAAATATGAAGAGGAAAGAAAAATGGAAAAAGTAATGATGCAATGCAGATGAAACCACAGAGATATATAAATGAAAATACTAAGCACGAAGAATTATCTCTTCTTATCAAATTTCATGAAGCATTACTGAATCCTCCCATCTCTTTTATAAACTACAGTGAATTGATACAGTGAGGTTTTGGTCTGAAGACAGAGCTATAATACAGTGCTGCTATTCATAATAAACCACTTGAGGATCAACTAATTAAAACTTCACAGTAGCATAGTATGGGAGGTCAGGTAGGGGTTTTGCATCTCTTACACAGGAAACAGAAATTGGACAAAGGAACACATGTGAAGATACTGGTCAAAGCCTGAGTTAAGAAAAATTAGTTATGATTTACTACATCAGGTTCAGACAACCATTCTCATTACCAGATATTGCGGTAGGTAATCTCATCTTTTCCACACATGTACACACTTTCCCATAATGCTCCCACCCCTGCATCATTTCCTTCTCCTGGTAAGTATTATAGAAGGAGTATTCTTTCAAATTGCCATTTTAGTGAATGATTCCTTTAGATCCCAGGTGACAAGCAACATGTCTTCACTAAGGGCAAATCATGTCTGACAAGTTTGGCGGCCTTCTAAAATGGAGTTAGAGTGTTGGTGGAGAAAGGGAGTAAAACTAACATCATCTCCCTCAACTTGCACAAAGAATTTGGCACTGTCTTGCATGACATCCTAGTCTCTAAACTGGAGAGACATGAATTTGGCAGAGGGACTCCTCTGTTGATAGGGAATTGGCTGGATGGTTGCAGTCAACAAGTTGCAGTCAATAGCTCAGCGTTCAAGATCAGTGCCAAGTGTTGTTCCTCAGAGGTCGGTATTGGGACTGGCACTGTTTAACATCTGTGTCAGTGACGTGGACAGTGGGATCAAGTGCACCCTCAGCAAGGTTGTTGATGACACCAAGCTCTGTGGTACAGTCAATACACCACAGGGAAGGGATCCAGGACAAGCTGGACAGGCTTGAGAGGTGGGCCCGTATGAACCTCATGAAGCTCAACCTGGCCAAGTGTAAGGTCCTGTACATGGAAAGACAACCATATCCTGGGCTGCATCAAAAACAGTGTGGCCAGCAGGTCAAAGGAGATGATGTTCCCCCTCCACTGCACTCTTGTGAGATTCCACCTGGAGTGCTGCATCCAACTCTGGGACACACAACATAAGAAGGACATAGACTTCTTGGAGTGAGTCCAGAGGAGGCCACAAAGATGATCAGAGGGATAGAGACTCACTCCTGTGAAGGCAGGTTGTTCAGCCTCGAGAAGAGAAGGCTCCAGGCTTATAATACCTTCCAGTACCTAAAGATAACTGGAAGGGAACTTTTTACAAGGGCATGATAGGACAAGGGGGGAATGGCTTTAAACTGACAGAGGATAGGTTTAGATTAGATGTTAGGAAGAAATTCTTTACTATGAGGGTGGTGAGGCACTGGAACAGGTTGCCCAGATAAGTTAAGGATGTCCATCCCTGGGAGTATTCAAGGACAGGTTGGATGGGGATTTGAGCAACCTGGTCTAGTAAAAGGAATCCCTGCCCATGGCAAGTGGTTATAACTATATGGACTTTAAGGTTCCTTTCAGCCCAAACTATTCTATGAGTCAGTGATCCCCTTGGAAAGCACTGATCAATATTTAACCTGTGGCTGAAGCTGGCAGATGTGTTTTCATGTAAACTTTAGTGATATATACAGCAAGGAGGTGAGGAGTGACCACAACCTATGACAACCCAAGTTTGGAACTTATTCTCCCCTTGACCCAGAACAAACTTTGGAACACTCCACAGGGTACCTTCATACGGAGTTATTACTCACTGGCTGTTGAAGTCTTGCTTCAGTTCACTTATCAGTACATTCATTTGTTGGAGTTTATATCAAGACCACCTGGTTCATAGGGATAAACAATCCTTTTAGTCAGTGCATAAATCTAACAAAGCAATTTTAGCTTTACATTTAGCTTAAGTTTGTTGATCCTTTAGAATCAGTAGTGAGTGTGGAATGAGAAAAAGTTACCTCTATTTCTGTTTTCATTCCAGCAAAGCTATCAAAGAAAGCAAACGACTGTTTCAAAGGAATTTTCCACATGCCTACATACATCATTTTAATTTATTAATTCAAATAAAGAGTGATTTAAACCCTGCACTTTTGGCATTGCAATTAGATCTATGAAAAATAAAATTAGAACAATGATACATTTCAGTGCGAGTGCTGAATTAAACAGAACATTTGAGATTTAAAACACTTTTATTCTCACCATCATTGGACATCCTTTTCTTCTGAAGGATTTTTTGCAACTATGATAAGGCTATATCCTTGAAATCTCTTCTCAATTCAAGAATCCACAATGGTGAAAGACTGTGCTATGACAAGAGGTTCTTTTATTAGAATAAGTCATCAGTTCAGTATGGCAGAATTTTCAGTTCATAACATCATGCAACTCCTCAAAGCTTTGGTGCTTAATGCAAGTCAGTTGTGCCAATGTATTCCTGGAAATCAAAAAGATCAATGAGAGAGATTTGAAGACCAGAGTTGAAGCTGGTTAAAGATATGAGAAAAGTAGAATAATCAGACCCTTAAGGTGAATGGATTATGTTTTATTTCTCAGTCAGTTTTTGTACCTCTCTCAAACTGTATCACAACAAAGATTAATTATTAATAAAAAGATACATGAAGGCATGGAGGAGAAGCTGAAGGACAGACTGAAATGCATGTGGATGTTTCTGAATCAGGTTACTACAGACAAAACTCATCTCTGTGATTACTAAATAAATAATTTAAGGCTAAGGGAAAGTTTTTGAGCTAATCAATTTAGCTTTCACACAACAGAAAAAAAATTAGAACCATACTGAGGATTACTAGTTCTAACAGAGAAAATAGAAATCTTGGTAATTTTTAGGTGGGTACTTGACTGTAACTGGAGAGGGCAGCTGAGAGTCATATTCTTCCACTGAGGGTCCTCAAGGATAAGTTTTGAGACCTGTTTTATTTCCAATAGTCATTAACTACCTGGAAGCTTCCTCTGAGTTGCAGGTGACAGATCTGGAAATTTCACCAATACAGACTTTCCTACCAAGTGATTCTGGGGAGTAGCAGAAACAGGATGAAAGTTAGCAGTAGTAAGTTTTAGTCACACATTGAAGGTGAAACTCTTGGTTAACTCAAACTGTCTAAGCTGGGACTCTGAACAAGGCTGTGAGGCTGCAGCTTCTCTTCATTCACTTTACAAAAGTCTTGTAGGCCATAATTAGTTTCTAGTTCCCAGAAACAATGTAAATCCATTAGTATGATTATCATTGTTACAGCTGTGTAACTAAATCACTTGCTCAAAGCTGCAGGCCCATGGGTTGGAAATGATTAAGATGAAAAAGATCTAAATGAATTGTTCAATGGAAACATTAAAGACCTAGGATGTAAAGGGAGAGGTATTTCATGCAAGAATGGGGAAACATAAACACCATTGTCAGAAGCGGCATCAAGACAACATTTGCTGTACTGTCTACAGTCCCACTGACCCAAAACCAGTTATAGTTATTGACTACACAAGAAGGTAACTTATGGAGAAGAGAGGAAAGGGGAATCATTAGGACATAAAGAGGAAAAGGAGAACTTTTCTTACGAGAGTAAATTGAAAGACTTTGTTTAGTCTAGCAAATAAAGTTTGAGTGGCCTGCTCCAGAAATATATCACAAGCGTAAACACAGAAAGGAATAAGTACTATTTGACCTGAAAGTCAGTGTTAGCACAAGAAATAATTACCAGCACATATCATTACATTTGGCAAGTAGAAGCTTTATCACTGGGCTGGGGTTCTGCAACAGTCTTCCAGTAGCAAGAAATCTGGCTAATTCCAGGTTGAAGCTTGATCCACTTTAGAAAGTTTGGATAGACTATTAGGGGATGAGATACCAGGAGCCAGCAGTTCCTTCCCAGACTATTTCTTTATTTTTCTCTCCCTAAATCAGAAATGGTTTCTCTAGAATTCTTTAGGCATGATAGCAAAGTAATGGATAAAGAAGAAACAGCTGATATTACTTGTTTTTATCATCAAATAAAGAGTGACCCTTATAGAAGACTACCATGTAAGCTTTGTACTCAACAGCAAACACTTAATAGTAGGATATACTAAAATTCTGGTTTTCAGAATACAGCTCCCCATCTGTGTTCTTTCTGTATTATACCTGAAGTATCTGGCGCAGGACACGTTGAGAAACAGGAGACCAGACTAGATAGGTAACTAGATTTGTAGCACTTTGCCTATATGGCAAGTCCTACATTCTTGTTTCCAAAGGTTATACAGCTGAAATGTATTATCTTAGTCTTGGATTCTTTGCTCTTTCTGTTGTGATTTTCTCTGACATAAACCATAGCAAAAGAGCCTACATGATTTCAACACTAGGAGATTGCAAAGTAAACCATTTTTACATACCATGTCTGGTAACACTTTAAAATAATAGCCCAGTTAATTAATGATGAACTACAGTGAATATTCTTATACAAGTACATATGACATTCCTATTAGTGCCAAATGAGTTCATCATGATTAATGTTATTACAGTACATACCAGCAAAATTCATAAAAGCCATTATGCTGAATGGTTACCCAGCACCAAAATGTGCTCCCCTCCAGCCAGCAGCCCACACTCAATAAGGAAGATGAACAGAGTTCTATTCTAAGATGATTGAAGTTGCATTATTACCAGCTCAGTATGAGATACAGGCCTTTAAAGGAGATCTTCAGAGGAAGCTTCATTTTTAGAAACTATTTCACAGTCAGATGTGGACTTAAAATTCAGGCAACCAATGTAGGGTTCAACTGGGTTTGTCTTATCACCAGTGCAGGTAAAGGCTATGGAGCTGCGCACCTTCATCCTGTTTAGACAACAATCTTCTTTACATGATGGAAAAGGTTAAGCCTGTCTGACTGAGAGCAGAGATCATCCTAGGGCCTGTGTGAAGAGAGGTGCTGAGTCTCGCTGCCTTTTCTTTCCATCAGCTGCATGGCAGGGACAGGCAACATTACCTCCCTAGGATCATGAGGACGGTGCTTAATGCCCAGATTTCACTGCTCAAGGTGAGCTCCAGAGGCACCATCTACATCCATAAACTCAACAGGGCCAGTTCACGGGCCAGCAGACTGGCAGACATCCCTTCATACTGTTAACTCATACATACAGACTTTGGCCTTGCCAGCTGAGATTCTCCCCGACATCACGCCAGCACGGTTCAGGGATCATTATAGCCAAGAACTACTCCTCACAGGCAATTTGGATGTAGCCACTCTGTTTTTCAGGAAAGTCAGCAAGTTTAAGTATCTGCACACACGGTATATGATATCAGCTGAACTTAGTGCCATGGCTCATTTCTCCAGCTCCAGCAGGCACAGCCAGCTATGCCTCCTAAGAACAATACCAACCCTGACTCTCCACAGCAGAGAGTACTTTTCACTTTCCCACGCTCCCAGCTCATGGTATAAATTGAAAGACAACCTCTTCTGGGAGTGGAAATACAGACAGTACCAATGCTGCTACAGAGGAGCAGGATTCAACTGAAGCAAGAGCTAAAGCTGCAGGACACTGGAAGTGGTTGGCCAGCAAAAGTGCAAATTTGCAATATTAACACCTGACAGGTGTCTTCTTCAAACTTGTATAAAAATTTGTCTGTCTAACTGCAAGATCTGAGCTGCTGCTCTCAGGAATTTCACATGCCAGAATAGCTGAGATATGCTCTGTTGGGCTCACGGTCACTGATAGAAGATTGATGTATGCAAACTTTTGACACTAAAAATTAATCTATCATATTTAAATGATACCAAAGATCAATGTTTAGTTTCCTTTGAAACCGAGAAGGAAGGACTAATTTTCCATTTCAGCATTTCTGAGAGTCAGGAAATTAATTTTTCAACTGTACTGAAGCTATCATTAAAAGTATTCTGTTAAAGGAGTGAAAATGAAGATGAAGGAGTTTGGAAGTAAGGGTATTTACTTTTGAAATAGCTAAAATTTCCGAGAAAACTGATATTAAATATGTGGTATTTAAAGTGGAAATATTGCCAATGATATTAATTGTCCCCATTATTTCTATTGAAAGGTAATTAAGATAATTATGGGGGGAGTTTTCTCACTAAAATAAGCAGAATAAAAGAAAACCTATTAGGATTATCTGTCTCAGTAAAAAATAGAGTCTCAAAAATTTTAACTGTGTAAGATAAACAAAACCTTTAGAAACTAATCAATTTTCTACTAAATAATAACCATTCATGTAAACTGTTGCCCATTACCACTCGTAACTTTCTTACCTTGTTTTGCATTCTGATACACCTGCCATTCACACTCTAAAGTTACTTGTCCAGTCTCATTTCTGTGGTTTTGCCATAACTTCTGGTCTTGTGCAGAATGCCCTACACTGTCAAAAGTTTAAGCCTCAGTTTAGCTTTAAGCTTGTGAGTAGTTCCAGTCACATCTGTAGATCTAATCACGCTGATCACGAACACATGCTTAAATACATGAGTTCTGGTAAATTTTCTCTTCAGTTTTCTCTGTAGTTCCTCTATTTCTGGGCTGAAATAACCCTTCTTTTTCTCCATGCCCTGCAAAATTTCCTTGCAGCCCCAGTGACAATATTGAGGATTAAACTCCTAAGAAATAATTTACTTGTTACCTTTCAGACAACCCATCAGGAACCATCCAGAAAGACTCTTTGCATTCTCAAAACCTCTAACCCCGTGTTCTTTGTATCACAGATTTCGTATCACCCATTTCAGGACCTCCTACATCACAGTTTATTGCAAACACCCATCCTGTTAAGCTCCTGAAGTGTAGCACCATAAAATGTGGTATCTCAGCTCAGGAGAACCAACATAACTTAGTGCTTTATATGCCAAAACCAACCATCAACTTGCAACCAGAAATGAATCTACAAGCCATACAGTTGGCCATGTATATTCCCTGTGAGGCATTTTGGAATACAGATGTGAACACAAAACCTCAACACACTTGATGTTGTTGGAGGAGGTGAATGTGCAAGAAAAAGGGTGATTGCTGGGGAATCTCATCTAAATTCTCATCTTGACTCACTCAATGTTTCATTCTAGCCCACATGTGGCTCAGTTGTCTCAAGGGCAAAGCGTGGATGATGCTTTTGCATTTAAGTAAAGTGCTGTGATGGCATGGATGATTAGGCAAATGTGTTATACAGCAATGGGAAAGTCACAGAATTTTCCAAACTAAAAGAATAATAAAAGCTAAGCAAACTCAAAGGAGGGGCATGCAGTGTCAGAGTCAGTTCTGGATTAGACTCTGAATAATTTTGTGTCTGCTAACACAACCTACTAAGAAACTTGCCCCGATTTCCCATTTTTAATTCCCCATTTAGTGCCTCTCAACCACAGTTTAATGGTTTTGATTGCTCATTCTATGTAATAGGTGTCCATCACAAACTTACTTTGATTTTCAGCTAATATGGTAGCCATTCTAGAAAATGAAAATAAGGGCAAAAGTATCTGAAATATCTGTTTTTATTTTCTTTTTTCAGTTAAGAAACTTGAAATCTGGCATAAAAGACAGGTCTGTATATTTGCGGTGTGATTTTGCCTTCTTGAAGAAACAGAAATGGTCAAAAAATACGATTCAGAAAATCATCTGCATTTACAACATACTTAACAAAAATCAGCCTCATTTTAATACAACTATCTTGGAAATCTCCATCCTCCGTGACCACTTTATCCTGTATACAAGAAATAGGGTTAGGACAACCTTTGTTATCACCATCATTACCATTCTTAGATTATTTTTATATATTCTGCAGAATATTTTGGCCCTATGTCTGCTATAGGAGACAAACCATGTACTCCAAACTTTGCCTAGGCAGTTGCTGTTAGTGTAGTTTTCATTGTTGGAGTGCCCAAATGATTTTCATAGCTGCTGACAACTCACAACTGTCAATAAAGACGAAAATATCTCTATTGTGAATATATACTGTCTGAATGGCTGAATTTTGCAAACAATCATATTAAGTGTATCTCAAATTTTGGCATATAGTGTTTTACTTCAGTGCCTCAAAGTTTTTGTGGTACTGCTGCCTTGTACCTGAAAGGGTTATTGGAAGTTGATTAACTCTCATGAATTTTGGACATATAAAGCCTCAGATTTTAAAGTCATGAGCAGGACAGAAAATACCATGGGGAAATTAATTATTCTGACTTCATATTTCAAATAGATACTTAGCCATATGATAAGGAATAGTTGTTCCCTAAGTAAGTAACATCCATTCCCTCCCCTTAAAGTGGCAAAGGTCGACTGAGGCAAAACATATTGGACCATGCAATTAGTGATGCTATCACATGCACATAAGATTTTAATTCACATTGCATGGGTGAACAATTTCCAAGCACTTGAGTGTTTGACATTGCAACCTGAATAATATCTTTTTAATATATCTTTGGATTGCTAATTTGCATTTAAAGACTCTGGAGCATTTGGGAAAACAATGGATTGGCACATTGGTTAAGCTTTTCCTTTGATGAGTGAAATTTTATTTTCTAGTACATACATATTTAGTACTATGCTAACATTTATTCTCCATTTTTCCATACTTACACCTTCATGTCAAGCTGCTTTTAAATTTATTTCCAAAGGAAAGCAGCTCAAAGTTCAACCAGAACAAGCTTTGTAAAAAAATTATGGAAAGCAGAAATTAATTCTGACACATCCGATCAACAACTTATAGCATCATTCATCTCAAACTCCCCTGACAACTGAAACCAACAAAAGATGATAATAATTTTTAAATGCAATCTTCAACTGGAAATAATTTTCTATCTTCCCTAGCTCCTCTGCTCCCTACCCCCAAAATATAAAGCATTTTACACAGTAACGTCTTTAATCTTTTCTTTTGTCTCCCTAGCATATAACACAGATGGGCTGTGATAGGAAAACCTGGCCACAGTCCACTCCTCTCCTAAAGAATGAGAAACAAAAAAATGATTGAAACTAACCCAACCTGCTCAATGAGCTAGTTTCTAAAGAAGAGAATACAAAATATTAGCCTTTCTATTTCTTGGCTGTTTTTGTTTGTGTGTTATTTTGACTTTTGTTATTCATATTATAATAATTTACGACCCTGAAACAGTCCAGAATGGCTTCAGGGTAGTCGCCATGGGAGAGAGGCTGCTCTCCCCCTAAAGAAATGTGATATACTCCAGTCCAGCCAAAGGCATCTTGTAATCACATTCACATTATGGAAATGGAGGAGGTGCAGGTGAGAGCAGTGGAGGAGGAGAGGGTAAGGAGAGGCAAAACAGGGGAAAGGTGCCTACTTTTTTCCCTTGAGGTTAAAAGGTTGGAGGGTGACAAGATGGACATATCTATCTACTGCTGAAGTCTGAAATCAAGTGGGATTCACAGTTTCTTCTCAATATTTTGTAAAGAAGGATATGTGATGAAATTATGTTTTAAAACAAGTACATCCATCACTTCGCAACAATAAGTAAAATTTCACAAAGGGCGCAGACCCTGATGCATATAACAAAGAATATTGGTTTTATCTACATTTATATTTATCTGCACTCTAATAAAGGGCTCTTTCTATACTGAGTTATCCCTTTCCTCTTGACAGATAGCACAGTGATTAACATTCCTTGGCAAATCTTAGAGACGTTCTGGTGTCAATAAAGTCTCACTAAATTGAGTTGAATTCAGATGATAAATGTCTCATTCTTTTGTATCCCAGTTCCATTATCAATCAGACATATAACTCCTCAGGCAAATAACTCTTCTCAGGTTAAAACACCAACATCTCCAGCTTCCCTCACCTCAAAACAGAGCGTATGGTAATGTGAATGAACTTACCCAAAAACACCGGGATACCTGGTTACTTCACACAACCTCCAAGTTTTAATGGGGCTTACGTAGCACAGGCCAGTTGTACAAACAAGAAAGTAAGATTTAAAACATATTCTATTTTGAATACCACAGTTCCTAAGGGCAGTTTAATGCAGCATATTTTTCAGATTTCCTGTGTGTTGCATGCCACTGTGATGTAATCTAGCGAGATGCTCCAAACTGTGACAGACATTTTCAAATGCAAAAAATATGTTTCCAAAAAAACAAGGTTACTATCATATCAGACTTCAACAAAGAAGGAAAGCTGGGCTGACAGGTTTGAACCACATTTTGTGATATCTCAAACCTCTAAGTGCATGTACCTCTGGTAATGTGTATAGTGTAATAACTGAATTGTACTCCAACAGAGTCAAATGAACATTCTGAAGAGATCATGCTTTCTATGTTTGAGAACAGTGGTCACTATCTGAATGAACACCTTTTGAAATGTCATGTATCAGTAGGAATACATTTAAAATTTAAGCAATAGCAAGACTTTAGCTAGTGCCCTACTTTGGAGCACTGAGGAAAACCATTGTTTAGTACAGGGAAGGTTGAAATTATCAAGATATTGGAAATTCTGAAGCAAGAGGACAGTAATAACCTGCTCTCCTTGTCTTCAAGAATGAAAAGCAATGGACTTTAACAGCATTGAGGAAGACTCTCATCAGATATTACAGAAAATTGCCTAATGGTAAGAATAATGAAGCACTGGAGCCGATTTTCTAAGGAAGCTGTAGGATCCCTGGAGGATTTTAAGAACAGATTAGGTAAACATCTGGCAAGAATCACATAAGTTGAGTTGATTCTGCCCTGAGCCACAGTACCAGATGACCCCTGGAGGTCTGTCACACACAGCTTTGTTTTCTATGAATCTGTATTTTTTGAGAGCTGGAACAGGAGTACCAGTTTTCAAATAAAACTTCTCTTTAGGTAAAACCTGAACTTGAGTCTTTGATTTAGCCATAATGTCTTCATTTCAGTTTTGATTCCCTCCTTTTGTGCCATGGCTAGTTCAAGGGGCAACTTGACTATGATAACTAAGGATGTATGCAGTGAAGGAAAGCAGCACGTTTTAAAGGATTTCTTTACATGATACTTTCATAGGAAGAGTTAACAGTAGAATGTAAGAAGCAGATTTTCAAAGCAGAAGTGCATCTTCCTAAAAGTATGAATGATCACTGAAATTATCTACCAATGAAAATCATGGAATACTTGAGGACATGGACTCAAAACTGACTATCTTTCCAGAAGCTAAACTTTAGTCATATAAATTGCTGGATTCAATATAGAAATAATAAGCTAAATTACTATTGCCACATTGTACAAAAGATCAGCTTCTTTTTATGTAAGCATTTCTTTTCGTATTTATCTCCTAGTACTATATTCCTGTTAGAAATTATTTATACATGATAACCAAGTAATTTATCTCTTTTGTAATAGAACAGTGTTTTTCTGATCTAAGTTTTTTCCCCCTTAAACAGCTATCTTTCCTATCTAAAATATTCAAAATGCTCACCAGCAAGATTCTGAGAACACTAAGATTTTCATAATTTTTTTGAATTTTGGATTCTCAGATGGGAAGAGTATACCATTTCCTGGTTTTATAACTACCTATTATGAGCATTAGCTTACATTTTTTAAAAATTATCCATTTTAAAGTAAAAAAATGGCTTCTATGGTTTCAAAAATATTAATATGAATTGTGTCAACATTTTCAAAATATCTTTCTGAAGATTCTGCCAAATAAAAAAATCAGTCAAGTGAAAGAAAAATTAACAGAGATTTGAGTCCACAAAGCAGCTTTTTCCAATAAAAAATATATTGCTAAATGTTCGCACTCCAATTGAGCTTTTTTTTTTTTTTTTTCCTAAATAAAAACCCCTGTTCTTTTATCCTGTCACCAAAAGTCTTTTTATTTAGCATTCATTATGGCTTGGGGGTTTTTGTTGTTTTGTTTGTTTGTTTGTTTTTCCAAAATCACCAACTCATTACCTTTCTTTTCAGAATAGGCTGGTACTGAGAAGAACATAACAAAGAGAAAAAATATCTTCCTCTCTCTGGCACATCTAAACAAATTTGGTTTTTATTGGACCAAAAGATCCAGATTACCCCGTGTAATCATCAAAAGAAATAATTTTGACAGTATTTGTGTCTTTCACAAGTGTTCACAAGGAGAGATCCTCACTTGTTGTCATAGCATTGAGAGGAAATTTACATGGCTTTGGAGCCAGAAGCTGACATTCTGCAGCTCTACTGAAGGTCTTTCTATTTAATGAGGGTACCCACTGACAAGTCTTCTAATATTTTGTCAGGTGGATCACAATAGACTCCAGGTTCACCTTGTTGTTATCATGTAGTGCTGGGCCCTTAGAGAGAATAACACTTGGGACAGGTTAAAACAGTCCATAATGCACTCTGTCTGTGTCGTTTCCAAAATCAATTTAATTTGTCATTCCAAAAAGTAAACCCCATCTTATTTACATAAACTCTTTGTTCACACTTCAGTTACATTCATGGGAAAATTTATTTCTTATCAGTTGAATTCTGTAACAGACTGTCCATTATTTGATGGGAATGTGATGCCAGGTAAACCAGTCTACAACTGTCTGAATCAGTGCCCCTTTGCTGTTTGTTTGCTGGCACAATATTGCAATTCGTCCTCTGTTCTGAAGGTTTCCTAAGATTTCAGAACTTACTAAAAATTAATATCTGTGAAACAAAAATGTCCTCAGCCAACGCTTTCAGGATTTTTAAGTGCAAGTTAGCCAAGACAGACAATATAAAGATGTTTATCCCTTGCTAGGAAGGTGATAAAGTATGTCACTATATATATTTCCAAATGGAGATGAGAAATTCTTATTACTTCTGTATTTTTTACTTCATCACTGTCAGTTTTGTCTAGTTTCTCTATAGCTAAGCCAACCTCCTCCCATATGTTTCTTCTCCTAATATCCTTTTCCCTGTCCTGTAATCAGGGATTTTGTAATAGATTTTATTTCTCTTAGCAATGAGGTTTAATTTCTCTTAACAATACAACAATTTTTGGTTTATACAGGTTGTTTTCAACTATATCTATTTTTTCCTACATGTCAGATATTTGGGAATGATTACAGCCTTGTTTTTCCACTGGACCAGAATTTATTTTAGCAAATTTGATCCTCTGAATGTGGAATCAAGACTTACTAGCCAAACAATAAACTCTTGCTGAGGAACTCCCTCCTTTCATTCAGATTTTTCCATCTCCAATTTTCCTTGGAGGCAAATTTATTCATCACTTCTCCCTAACTTTCACAAATATGCTAGTTGCTGGGACCATTCTCTTTGAATATATTAAGTATAAGTTACATATTACTTGCAATCAGATAGTGATCATCAGACCCATAGCCACTAAAGGCTGCTGCGCAGTGTTTAATTCATCTATATCCATCAGAACAGGATCCAACAAAAAATTGCTCATTGTCAAACCCAGTATGTTTTGTGTTAGAAAACCATCATCTCTCATCCATCATTTTTAGAGGCTTTACTACCCTCTGCATGAAGTGGAGCTTCCATCACTGCATCCTGGATTCAAGTCCCTTATGACAATTATTCTTTCTGTATATTAAAGGCAGGTGTTGCCATGGCTGGATTCAGTGGACTGTGACTAACTTACATTAGTGCACAGTCCTGGCCTTTGTTAATTAGCGTAGACTCATGGCCATCCAAGACTGCACATTTCAGGTTTCCCTGTAGACTCCCATTGTTCGGAACTTCAACTCACTATCTTCAGCCCTTTTACTATTTAGATATTTTTTCTATATTTTTCATGTCAGTCTGCAGACAGCTTTACTCAGAGAGAAAGGAAGATTGCTCTTTTTAGCATTAATGAAAAGCATATATGGAAACTAACCTGTAACTATGAAAACATACATTTACACATCCAAATGAGTTACTAATAGTACACTTCTACTGAGAGACTTTGAGTCTTTAAAAGACTATTAAGATTCACCCTCCAACCTGCTGAATAACATAGGTTTGTAGACCCCACTGCCTGTTCTTCTCTGGATCAAGTTTATTCCTGATTGAAATATTTCAAAGGGACCGATGATCCTGATATTGACAATGAACACTTTGTAGCAACTTTACCTCATTCTTATACATAAGATCAGGCAAAACACCATGTTCCAGAAGCTGGACACCGTTTCTTTAAAAGTATATCAGTCAAAAAGCTACCTGAATATTCTGCTATGGATTTCCCCCTCTAAGGGCCCCAAGTAACTAATTCAGATTAAAGATATCTCTCTTCCATACATAATTCTAAGTGTGAACTATAAATTCTACCTACATTACACTGAGTATTTAACCTTCTAATACTGTGGTGATGGTCAACAAAGGAGTTCCTTTGTAAATGACTAATGACATCAAATTAAATGCAACTTGTTATAATAATTTATCATAAATTCCCTTTAGTATTTCTTAACTGGATTTACCATAATTCACAGGAATATTACTTTAATCACAGTATAATTGTAGAGCAAAAGCCTTGGATTCCTACATTCAAAAGGATTTATTTTTTTAAATGCCACGTATTTGTACATTGGAACACCATACATATTTGACAGCCTCTTAATTTAAAAAGCCTGCAAGGCTCCACCATTTCACAAGCTGAAGAGCAATTTTCATAATTATAATTACACAGAAGCATGCACATAAACTTGGCAATCCCCATCTAAGTAACTAATGCAGACTAAACTTAAATTGTTAATGCTTCTTTGCATTGAACCAAGCCAAAGGGAGCTGTGAGACTTAATTTTGCAAATAAAGCTGATTATCTGAGATAACATCCACTAAACTGCCAATGTTTGTTGCAGCTGCAAAGTTTATCAAGGGCAAAATTATACATAAAAAATCTCCAGAAACAAAGAACACTGCTTAAGAACACTTTTCCTGTTGGAAATGGTTATATCTGCCCTGCAGACAACATACCCAGGCTTTTCAAACTCAAGGTAGTGCCACTGATGAGGCAGCAAGAAGTCACCTTGCTTTTGCTGATGACAAGCAATGAGGCTGAACTAACCACCAAGAACTGGAGCATCATGAAGGTGTTCGTGTCCTGAGCACATGACTGCCCTGTGCGGCCAAGAACAGGAAAAAGAACGACACTGGAGACTCCAGCGTTCCATGTCTGAAAGCACCGACTACACTGATGTGACCGGCCCAGATACACTGGCTTGAGAGTCAGACAGCACTACAGGTTTAGCACAAAACATCCAGAGCACCCCAGGGAGTCTGGCTGCAGTTATCCTGTCATGGGACCCAGTCCAAACCCTAATGCTATCCACACTTGTGCTTCGGGTAGGAGCACGAACTCCAGTCCCACTCATCCCTGGTAGACTAGGTCAAGAAAAAACCTAAACATTTACAAGGCTCCAAAACACTGTAAAGCTACAAAGTAGACTGAAAAGTAGAGTAAGAAGTTTAAACTGCTACTTCTGTACAGCAATGTGAGGCACAAGTCTTTGACAGTGATAGACTTCAGGTCTAAACCTCTGCTCTAGCAGCAGTTCATGTTACTCCCATCAGCTACATGGTAATGAGAAAATGTAAAAAACCCTAGTACCCAACAGTCACAAGATCTGCAGGTACAAGTGTTTCACAGCATGTGAAATATACTGTTCACCCTGAAAAATTACATTTTCAATTCTCTTCTCATCCATGTAAGGAGTTTGACTTGGCTCCCTTAAGTCCTTAAATTTCCAGTGAACTGAAAAAAAAAAAAGAAGTTAAATTTTCAGAAAAAAAAAAATCTCAGCTCTCATTTGTACCTTGCAAACAGAGCAAATCAAGGTCATGAAGCACTGCCAAATGACATTTTTTTTTCTTTTTTTTTCCTGTTAGAATGGGTTTCAGCAGTGATTTTTGAAGGAAAAAGGCTACCAATGAACTAAACTGATGCCAAAACTCACATTTGATGGCAAAAGATCCTAGCTACAGTACATGTACTGTATCACCACAGAGGATGTTGCAGACAGGTTCCCTCTATAACAGGACCTAGAAGATTTTCTGACCCTTATCCATCATGGACTATATCCACTCAGTTTCTTTGCATTGTCATACTTCTGAAGCAGGCATCCCACATTCCAAGCAGTTATATTTTATTTTAAGAAAAACCAAACAACCAACACTTGTATATATTGTTTAGTTTTATGGTTGCAGGATCATATGGAACCTGTTTCTAACATGCATGTCCTCAGCTGCTTGGCAGTGCCAGCAAGCACTGATGAAACTGGGATTTTATGAAAATACTGGCGTTAGAATATATCTTACAGTAATATATAGGAGAAAACATATTTTAATGGCTTATGTATCTTTCAATACCTGAAATTATTGCATAATTCCATTTTAAAACTGTACAGGGAACTTACTGAAGCAGATTGCAAAGGGATTTTTTTGACTTGAAGTAATCAACTCAATCAAGCACCATTTAGATCTCCTGAAACACCAGCCATTATCAATTGTTCAGGAAGACCTTACTGATCTTTAAGGCATTCCCCAAAGAGTTAGTCATTCTGCAAGTATCTCTCTGCTCTCAGACATGCAGTCCTGCTCAGTGAGGCCAGCACTTTCAGGCTAGCAAGAAGTCATGTTAGTTAACAAGCAGCTGTGTTTTAAAAAGGCAAAAGTGGAATAAAAAGAAAAGCTATGTTAAGTTCGCCTATCGCAAGTGCCATGGGAACATACACCTGGATGAGGCTGGTACTTCTTGACCTATCCAAGACCCTCCTTTATGTCACAGGGTTGTTTAGAAGGATGTATGGGTCAAAATCTGCCTGAAGGTCTGTAAAACTCTTGAGAATCTTTCAAAAGGAACCACATACCTGAAGTGCAGCAGCAGCATCCTAATCCTGCACATGACCTAGCTGAGTGATTTCTATTTGTGGTGATTTAACCAAATTCGGGGCAACTGTAATTTGTGTTTTCCTCAGTAGGTTTATGGGAATTGCAGAAAAAGGCCTTCCAAAATCGGATAAAACAATTCTGAAATCTGTTTCTAGTAAATTAATGTGTCTCTTTGCATGAAAAAGACATTTTAAAAGTTCATGAAGACAGAACTCATTGCAGAACACTGTTGGCTGACCTTCATATGCTTCTTCTACTCTGTGCCCCAAAAGGCATTATATGCATGTAATTTCCAATATGGGAACAATTTGAGTTGTAATTAGGCAAATCTCAGAAGGTTCCGCCACTGATTTGTTCATTCTTTCAATATTATTCTATAGGACACACCAAAAACATTACATTAGGTTCAAGCAGGAGACAATTAAGAAAACTTTAATCCTGTTACAAGGGTATGTAAACATATCATCACTTCATAATGGTGTTATTATACTTTACATATTGGGCAGATGGGTCGTATTGGTGTTCTGGCATTTAGTATTGCACATGCTGTCTCCAAATATAACTTGCCATATTAACAGACACATTTCCCATTGTAAGACCCACAGAATGATAGTTTTCTGCTAGGAACTGTAGTAAGATATCTTTCCAAAAAGTAGTGACAAAGTTAAGAGACTGGGACAACTTTTTTCAATAAACATTTTGTTATGATGAAAGAAGTCAACACATTAATATTGTATTAAGGACAGGTATTGACAGTATAATTTTTATTTTAAAACTCAGTTCTATGATGAGAGGAAAGTGCCATTGTCCTTATTTGATATTTTCTTTTCAGGTTTGCAATTTATATGTCATTTTTGTACCATTCATAGATATATTGTGTAGGCATAAAAAAATGTCTATGTTCTTACACACATGAACACCTGTATACATGTCTATGTGTGTGTAAGGTAAGGAATATATAGGATCCATTACTACATGCACTAGTTCAAGAGTAGCTGAAAGTCAGACCTTTTGTACACTGCTTAACATAGTTGAACTTAAAGATATTGTGAAGCCTTATAATATTTAGTCAGCATCCATTATTATAGAATGTTTTCTCTATTCTTTAAACTCAAAAAAGACAACTTCTGCAAATGGTATTAAGAAGTAAGAATAAAATAAGAAAGCTAATTGCATATATATATTGTGGGGGTTTTGTCAGGTGATCAGCACCGTGATGTATAGAGAGAATTGTTCACCTTTACTTGAATTCCAAAGTAATTAATCTCTCAATGTATCTATTTTAACAATAAAATAATATTAGAAATCAGGTTACTTAAAAAGACATAGCTTAATTTGGTATCAATGTAAGTTATGGAAAAACATAAAAGGAGTAAATTTAACTCACAAATTATGTGTGAACCAACTGCTCAAAAAATACAACATGAAACTGGCAATGTTATTACCCCAAATTTATGATCTACTTGATTGAGCTTTAACACCAGTAGAATTCATTGCTGTGCTTATGGTCTTCATCTTGCAAGAAGAGCACAAAGATAGATCTGGGTCTGTGGAGCAGTAAAGGATGACTAAGAAAGTACAGAATAATAAGGAAAACAATTCTTGATGCCTCTCTTGGCATGGCTTTCCTGCTGCCAGTAATCAGAGGCATGAGAACTTCCGAAGACAGAGATTATTTCTCCATGTTATTATCTTCTGAGTACCCTTTTCCCATGAATTCATCTAATTGGTTTCTTAAATTCACATAAACTTTCAAGATTATAAGTGCCGCAGTTTAACTGTGTGCTGTTTATTTTGAACTTGCCATCCCATAACCTTTGCAGAAGTCCCTTCATGTTTTGCTTTATGATAAACAGTGAATAAACATTCTCTGTTCACTATAATCATGTAATATCTGATTCCAAACATGTCTTCTACCTTCCTCAATCATCCAGCACACTAAATTAGCCAAACTGCGTGCTAAGAGGACCTGAATACATCGAAGTCTTAAAACTAATATTCAGTGACTCCTTAATTAGATTTTCTTTTAAAGTTAAGAATATTTACACCTTGTTTCTGGAAGAAATACATGTTTTTTGAGGTTTTCCTCTAAAAAGATATGCGTCTGCTTTTTGAGGCTGTGCTGGAGGATCAAACTCCTGAGCAAACAAATAGCAAAAACAATTAATAGCACCACAGCATGGTTATAATTCAAAGTATGTAAGGCAGATCTCAGTTCATTTATACAGCACATGTGTGTATATGATGACTGTCAAAAATACTCCTTTAGAAAGAGCCCAGGTTGTGCGGATTTAACAGGTTAAGCCTTCTCTGTAACAGGCATCCTTCAGGTATAAACCAGGCAGTGATTTAAACAAACTATTCTCCTCCACCTCCGCAAAGTGAATCATATCACATAGCTGGTATTTGGGCACCACTAGTTAAAATGCGTCTGTTTTTCCAGCTGAATCTGTCAAAGTCAATGTGATGGTAGCATTAGAGACCAGAGCCAGCATGAAATGGTGAGAACAAAAGAACACGTCCTCCCTACCAACAGAAACACAACACAAACAAACAAACAAAACCTGTTACTCATTAGGCTGATGCATGATTTCCAGCTTGAAAAAAAAAATATTTACTTCGATTTTCATTGTTGAACTCTGACATGGACTGTCATGTACAATTACACTCTGTAGGTGTTTAACTGAGTATTATTTATTTCTGCAAAAAGAAAACACTTCCTAGCTTTACCAGCCTGCCTTTGAACAGGTTTTGCAGTTTCTCAGTTTTTATCTTTTTAATACACAGCTTCAACTTAATTGTATTAAGACAAAGTCTTCTCTTCATTGTTTTATTTTAAATAGGGCTCAGGCTAAGCCCTTGACTGAAGCAAAGGCAGTATGGAAATGATTAAACTTTTGCTCTCACTCAGGTCTGTGGCAGAATGTAATGTGAATTACCAGATTTGAAGAGCAGAAGCAGAAGGGAAAATCAGTATTCCCTGAAATGTTTGGGACTGGGGCCTCATGGGTGTCGTGGAAAAGATGTGCACTGAACTCCGGTCAGCAAATTGCTGTTGCTTCCTTTAGGCTCTGCTTCAAGTTAGTTGGTGTGAGCAGAAAATGCAGATGCGTGAGATGAGCTCTCTTGGAGAAGACTTTTGTTGGGGGTCATCCACGTGCCCCTGCAGCCCAGCCTGTCCACTGTCTCCTTCTGTGGCTCCATATGCCAGAGATGTTGACTGGCATAAAGTCTTATAAACCAACCAGCACTATCTACCCACACAGGAGCTGAAGAGCGTGTGGTGTAGTGTCTCTCAAGCCCAGGAGGGTGATTCCTCCACAGCTGAAAGTTAATGCTGTCAGCCCTCTCCTTTCTGCTGCCTCAATACTCACAGTGTTGTTACCCACAAACACACACAGGATCCATCACATCCGTTTTCACATACATCAAGAGAAGAGAAAAACTGAAGATATGCCTGAGTCAGATGATTAGGGAATACTGGAAGGAAGAAGGACAAGATCTGGCAACCCAGACTGGAGCCTGATCGGGTACTACTGTCCAGGGCAAGGAGATGTGAGAAGGTAAGAGACAGCTTAGAAGCACTGTCCAAAGTTTCAAACTCTGAGAAACTATTATAATTGTTACCTGGCTTCCAGTCTTGGAGGCTCACTTTGCGAAAAAAGAGAAACACAACAGCCACACAATAGCATGGCTGTACCTTCAACATTGTCAGAGTAACACTATGGTCAGGTTTTACAATAAAACTGGAGTATTACAGCAATGACCTAGTTATTAGAGTATGTTCCTGACTGATAGTCACAGGCAGCTGCAAGAGCACTGTTTTCTCAGGCCACAGCAGTGAAGTCATTTTGGTTTGGCTTCGTTTTTCAGATAACTGAGTATAAAACTCTGTGCTGCATACACATAGGACTTGGGCAACAGAGGCATATACTGAAAACAGATCTTAATAAGGATTACACGGAGTCTGAGATTAACAAATGCAGAGGACTTAATGAAACTGTAACACTAAAATGTTATTAGTTTTGTATTTAAAGAATTAACAATTACCTGGACTGTGACAACAAATCTAAGAATAGTCTATAAACATTTTTGTGTACGATTCAACAATGTGCCCCACCAATCTGATACTAGGTCAATTCCATTTCAATTAGTGGAGTTACCGGCAGAAGACAGAGTACATACAGTAAAGACAGGAACTAATAAATACCAGATTAACACTTTTAGACCTGTTCATATGAATATCGGCAAGGAATTATTTTGTAAAACTGATCTGAAATACCACATGATCTTCCAGATTTAGTTTATCAAACACGTAGACTTTCATACATTTCCTTTCTGCTGTTTCCAGTTTTCTGCAACTTTCCTAATTTTTTATATATATATACAAAAATTTATTGTCTGATATACCAAATCCACCTTTCTTTGAGTTCTTTTAACCTCTAAATCTTTCTGCCTTGCTCTCTACTTAGCGAAAATGTAACTTTTAAAGAACATATAGTTTTTAAAAATGTAATTGGTGTCTAGTTTGGTCTTATTTTATCTGCTCTTTGCATCACAGTAGAAGAAACGAGCAGGAGACTCAGACACAATGACTACATCCCTACCAATAAACTGGGCAGCTCCAGGCCCCATTCTCTGGCCCTGGGAGCAGAAGTATGCTGTCATAACATGGCTGTATGTTTTTATTGAACTCTCCTGGCCTCTAAAATAGGGAGACCATATCCAAACTGCCTTTTTGATGGTCCTGGCCCAGAGTAACTCCTGACCCAGGACCAGGAGTAGTACAAGAGACTTTCAATAAGCCCAAGCCAAAACCAGGGCAAGGACAGCTCTAACATTCTAATGCAGAAACACAAGCATTCAGGGTCAAGGCAGGACCTCTGACAGTGCCAGTGTGTTAGTACAGATATCACAAAGGGATATGGCTAATTGCCCAAGAAAGATGGGTCACCCTCGGCCATGCCCTGCAGCCAACACCAACACAAGTAGCCCCTCAAGAGCAGCACAGGCTCTCTGGAAATGCTGCACCAGGAACCTAGGGATTCCTATGCCCTCCTTAATCCCACCTTAAATGTGTTACACACTCTTTTAAGGTATGTATGACGGCACCACACAATGCTAGTGTGCCATTTTATTTCTTGGTTGGACTTGCTGCTGCTCCTCCTTTCCTCCCACCCCATGACATTACCTGCAGTGTTCTTCCATTACCTGCAGTGTTCTTCCAGCACCTCTGAGCCCACCAACTTAGGCAAGCAGAGACCTAACTCTGGAAAAATATTAACAAGGCTAAGCATATTCATATTATGTGGGCACATGTCCCATTGAAGCCAAGAACTACAGGAAAATAACCAAAGAAAGAATTCACTCTAGCAAGATTTATATCTGCAGCATACTCTATTAGGGCAACATCATGAGCTTATCTTACTAACCGTGCCTGAAATATCTGCTGCTGAAAGATAGATTCATATTAACAGCATGTGCTGTTTGTTGGGAGCATTGTGATAAAAACAACTATCAGATTGCTAGATGTTTGATGCCTTATAAAATCTATGTGTCATACAGCAGTCTTATGTCATCAGTGGGAGAGACTAAAATGATCCTTCTTGGCTTCAGAGGGGCAAGTCTAGCACTTAAACTGGAAAAGGTACAAAGTCCCAGCATTTCACAATGTAATATCCACTTTTTTGTCTTTATTCTTCTGTCTTCCTCTGTCTGCTGGTGACACCAGCCTTTTATCAGCTCACAAGGCCAGTCCTGGTGAGGTTGAGGTGGATGAACCCATTGTTGATGTCACCTGGGGGCATCACAGGTCTTGCCAAGATCCCAACATACCTGCATTGCCCCTTCCAGCTAGGGGCCATCACCTCTTGGGCCAACCTGACAGCTCACTTGAGCCCTGCAGTTCAGTTCACCTCCAGACACCTCAGAGGGACTACCTCATTTGGACACAACATGGGGACTAATGAGCTGACTCTTCAGCCCAGCAAGCAGGGTATATGTGTGTAAAAGAGATGAATTCAGGGTCCTGTCCACTGCTTGTGAGTTTCAGCATAAACCACTGCAACAGCCCACAGAAGAGCAGGTTACATCAGCTGCTTTCTCCCTCTCTAATATTTTCCTGCTTAATCTAGCACTTTTTTCTACCTCTAGGAGCAGTTTCAAAAACAGGGAGAAGTATGACCTTCCATTCTTTTCCCCTTTTGCAAGCAGCCCTGTGGGCAGGACATTTTCAAGGAATGGAGATGTAGGATCCCCTCTGCACGAGGAGGTCATGAAACCTCAGTCACTCACAGCCTGAATGACTGATCTCATTGCTCCTTAATAAGGAGCAATAGGAATCATAACATTTATTGTGTATTCTTTAGTTGAACTGGTAATGACAACTGTGTGGGTTTTGTGGGCAGTTTGTGGTCAGTGTGTTGAACATGCCTGTGGGAACAAGCAGGTCCCCTTGGCCAGAGAGTCCAGGCTGGATTTAAATAGAAGAGCTTCCTTGGACTACTCTGGCATCTGCAGAATGAGAAACATAGGTGCACATGAGATTTTCTTTAAAAGTCAGGATGGGTACCTACCCACAAACATTAGACATCCATTTCAGATGTGGCTTTGAGGCTCACACTTTTAAATGCAGCTCCTTACTTTCTGTCAAGACCCAGATTATGTGCCTAAGGTCACCGGTAGATGCCTCCAAATTTATCTAAACAGGACAACACTTTATTTACTTTATGTATAGCAACAATCAGGTGAGGAACTGGGCATTTATCTAACAAAATCTTTCAGACAAGTCTAATTTTGGCTACTACTATATTACTCCATGCTAAAGAAAATCTTTCTCTTTTCTACTGAAGTTTATCATATTCACATTTATTTTGTAATGCATAACAATTCTGGCCTCATGACTAAATTATGTTGCTCGCTCTTCTAGGAGCTTGGTCACAGAACTCTTAAGTAGCATTGTTGGGTGGGGTTTTTTTTACACAGCAAAACATGTGACCATTTTAAGACTATCTTCTCCATAAGAACAGGATAGATGTAAAGCTTAACTCACTGCAGTGACTCCAGCTGGTTTTGGATCAAGAACAAACAGCCTTTACAGCAGTCAGTCAGAGAGACAATCTACTGAGGAAACAGCTTCCAAATTAAGTGTCCTCCCAAGGACTGAAAAGAAGCACCCAGTAATCTTCTTCAGAACAACCAAAATATTATCATTGACAAAGGAAAGCAGTAATATGAGGACTTGTTCATTATAAACCAGAACTGCCTAATCCCTAGAACCCCTTACAGTTTTTGTTCTGTTAGGCAGAACAGATACTTCTGGATCAAATACATTTTTCTGTGTGGGCACATCTCAGAACCTGGGTTCTGATTGTTGTTTGCCACGACACAGCTCTGTGCCATACACGATTTCATGGTTCTTTTCCAGTAATTAACAGAATACCAAAGGCCAAGGAGGGGTTGTGGCTGAAAATGAATGCTATAGCAAAGGCCCATTAATCACAGCTTTCTGCAAGCCAAATTAACTACAGAAGGTAGTGCTGATAACATGACAAAAATTAACTACAGAAAGCTGCTAAAAATATGTAAATATAGCCTAAGCCTTTGGAACATTTGCCTTAAAAAGATTTTAAAAGAACAAACCAGTTATTTTGCTTTAGAAAACAACTTGTCAGTGTTTTTTTCTATCCAGTATTAGAAACAGAAAATTAGCCAGACAATATCTAAGTGGATTTTATTTTCTGTTTATTGGTTTCTAACCAGGACCTAATCTGTGAAGGAATCAAAAAAAACTTTCATTTCTGATGTAATCTTGTTGCCTACAGATGTGCATTTGTTGCTATTAGTGAAAAATTATCAACTGCTAGACATACAAAGGTAGAGGGGAAAAAAAAAAAACAGTCAAACATCTTTCCCAATATAATTAATGGCATGAATTTTCAGTTAAAAATCAAAAGGTCCTCAGCATTTGACACCAGCTGATCTCTTCTGAATAATGGAAAAGTTTGCTTTTGGGTTTCATGTTAAAAAAAATATGAAACACTTTTGATAGTAATTCAGAGTTGGCGCAATCAGAAAAACATTAGTGTCAAAAAGCAGTGTAGAAATAACACCAGCCCATTACAGAATGAGGATGGTCACCTTGCAAACAGGGACAGAGACAAGGCAGATTTTAAAATGTGTTTAATACTTTTCTTTGCCTCTGTCTTCAACACGGAAGGCAGAGCAAGGGGGTCTCAGTCCCCTGAGCTGGAGGACCATGACTTTGAGAATGATCAACTCCCACCTGATCACAAAATTGTGTGGAGTCTGCTGATCCAGCTGGATCCCTACAAATCTATGGGGCCTGATGGGATTCATTCCAGAATCCTCAAAGAGCTGCTGATGTCATTGTACAACCTTTCTTGATGATTTTTGAGTAGTCTTGTGAATCCAGAGAGGTTCCAGCTGACTGGAAGCTGGCGAACATTGTCCCAGTTTTCAAGAAGGGCAAGATGAAGGACCCTGGAAACCACAGGCCTGTCAGTCTCACTTCAGTGCCTAGTGAAGTTATGGAGATTATTCTGGGACGTAATGAAAAACACAGTGGAGTCATTGGTCACAGCCAGCACAGTTTTATGAGAAGAAAATCCTACTTATCCAATCTGGATGTACAGACAGACTGGGGAAGGAGATGCTGGAAATCAGTGCCACATAACGGGACCTGGGGATCCTGGTTGACAGCAAGTTGAATATGAGTCAGCAGTGCCCGGGCAGCCAGGAGAGCCAACCATGTCCCGGGGAGCATCAGGCAAAGCATCGCCAGCTGGTCAAGGGAAAGGATTGTCCCACTCTGCTCTGTGCTGGTGCAGCCTTGCCTTGAATATTGCAGTTTTTGGCACCACGACATAAGGAACATACTAAGCTGTTAGAGACTGTCCAAAGGAGGGCAATGGAGATGGTGAAGGGCCTTGAGGGAAAGCCATGTGAGGCGTGGCTGAAGTCACTGGGTCTCTTCAACTTGGAGAAGGCCAAGGGGAGACCTCATCACAGTCTATGATTTCCTACTACTTACTACAACTTCTACAAAGAAGAGCAGAAGACACCAATCTCTTCTCTGTAGTGACCAGTGACAGGACCAATTGGAATGCCCTAAAGTTGTGTCAGGGGAGGTTTAGGTTCGATATTAGAAAGAAGTTCTACACCCAGAGGGTGGCTGGTCATAGGAACAAGCTCTCCAGGGCAGTGGTCACAGCACCAAACCTGACAGAGCTCAAGAAGCATTTGGGTAATACTCTCAGGCACATGGTGTGACTTGTGGATGGTCCTGTTCAAAGCTAGGAGTTGGACTTGATGATCCTTGTGGTTCCCTTCCAGCTTGGCATATTCTGTGATTTTAAAGTCACTGAAGCCAATGGAAAGACTCGGACTTTGGATCACATTGCAACATTTCCCAAGAGAAGTCTATCTTTTCCTGAGGTGGAAGAAAGCGATCACTGTTTCTAAAATTAGCTTGCAGAGTAGGCGTAAAAGAGAGTGGGCTTATCTTTGAAGAGAAATCACATGAGGCACATAGTTTTAGTTTGCAATTTCATGTTTACAAGAATTTCATATAGTAGCTAAATAAAAAATACCATTTAATCAAGTGGAAGATATAAGCTGATTCTCCCAGGAAGCCAAATAACAGTTCCAAGGACTTTGTATAGGATTTATCTGCCATAGTTTACACATCTGAGATTTAAATGTCTAAACTTGAACTAATCTTTAGGTTCCCTTTAGGGTCAAAAAGAGAAGTAATCACCTCTAAGAAACTATTTATCTTATCTTACAGTAGACACAGCAGTCAGATCTGTATGCTGGAGATACCTAATTCTCTGGGAGCTGCAGGTGAATATTTCAATTTTCAGATACCACTTCAGATCTATGCAGCTGGGCTTGAGGAGTCGCTGTAATAATGAGCACTGATGCTTAGATCAATAAATGATACAAGTATGTATCAGCCAAAGGACAACAGATCTGTGCTTTTCAACTGTACAAAGTGAACGAGAAAATGATTTAGCTCAAAACCTAAAAACTGCCCACTTGTATGTTCACTGCTTTTATAGAGTACTGTGAGGAAAATGATGAAGAAAAAATGTGGAGGGGAAAGGGGGGAAATTAAAAAAAGACAAGATTTTCTACAGAACATTTTTATTTTTGGAGTGAAACTCCCTAAAAGTTCATTCTCTGCTGAAATTAATTTCATTATGCAAGAAAATAAACTGGAAACACTGTTGACATTAACTCTTCACAAGCATTAACTTAAAGCTAATTTCTTAAATGGAAAAAAACCATTTTTTATAAAATTTCTTCAAGTTTAAAAACTGTTTGACATGAAAGTTTCTGAAATCCAAAGCATATAATGTCTGCATGTGTGTGTATGAGAGAAAGGGAGAAAGAGACAGTCCATTTACCTTATCAAAAATTATGCAAGAGATTCAAATCAGGCCCTGACATGTGAGGCAAAACCAGATGTTTCAGCCCACAGAAAGCTTTTCATAAAATGCTTGAGGTTTTGTTTTTCTTCCAATGCAAAAATGAAAATAAATAGTCATATTTTCTTTAGAGGGTAAACAGAATCCACCAAAAAGGCTTTTTTTAGCCTGAGCTGCTCTGGTTATATCACAGGCACTTAGATCCTCACAGCCACAGGGACAGTGAATGGTGGAGACAACTGACCATCACTGGAACCAGTGAAACATTTAATGAACTTTTTGCCCAGGGTTATCCAATACAAACTGTGAAAGCAGGAAGAGGAAGGGGAAACAGCCTGGCAGAGCCTGCCTTTGTCATCCCAGTACGAATACAGAGCAGCTCTCTTGCTGTCAGAAACATTGCTCTAGATTTACACTGGAGTAAATTAGGGAAGAATTCACTGCAATAATATAAAACTGTTTACAGTTTTAATAGGAAAAAAGGTTAAAAATACAAAGGGAACAGTGAAGCATCTTTTTCACATTACCAGTGTTTTTAAAACTTTATCAGACTCAAATTTAGCTTTTAAATTTAGGTCAGAATCAGAACCAGGTTTCAAAATCTCCAACACACCCATGTTTTGTGCTTTCTGCTGAAAAGAGGGGTAGGTTTATTAAATCAAAGTTCATGGAACTGGAATCTATAAACCCACACTTACATATCCTGCTCAGTGTTCAGTGTCGATTTGTTTTGTGATGATTTAGGATCACCACAAGGCAAAACAATGTCTGAAAAGAGAAACTAGGGAAAAGTAAAAAAATAAGGAAAGAACTTCTAAGCACACCCAAATGCTTCAGGAGAAGAAATGTGTAGAAATGTATCTAACTCAAAGAAAATTTATTAGTCCTTTGAGAATTAAACACAAGTGCTATATTCCTGTAAAATTTGAAGGTGGCTGAATAACCTCATGCTGGACCAAATACAGGCCCATTATAATCACTGGGAATCTCTCCATTGACTACAATAGGCTTTAGATCAGGTCTCTTCTCCTTTTTTAGGCAAGGCAGCACAAGATAGGGTGAAATCCTATCCCCACTGAAGTCAACAGGCATTTGGCCACTGACCTCATTTGGACCAGGATTTCACTCCTCCTCCTTTATCAGAATATAAAGTGTGTTTTCCGAATATAATCTGCTGGTTGTAAAAGAAGACAGGAACGTAAAAACTGCAAAACTATCCAAAAGACAACATATATTATGAAATTACAATATTACCATGTTTCCTACTAGCAAGAGATACTCTAAAGAAAAATGAAAGCTGAAGAGCACCAGTGTGTACTAGAGGCTAAATTACCCAAATATTGCAAACTGTGGCATAGAAATTGTGTGCCAAATAAAAAGTCAGTAATCGCACTTCTAAAAAGCTTTCCCTACCTACCTGCTTCTGTTAACATTTCTGTGGTGGGTTTTCTTGTTGAAGTTACACTAAAGATCCCAGCCCAAATAAAATATAAAAATAAAATCCTCCAACCAAACCCTTTTTCCTTAAGTTGTTTTAGATGTAGATACATAAAACAGAAAAACGCTGCATGTTTTTCTGACCCATCCAGTTTTGCCAGTTGTTGGGTTTTGTACTTTTTGGGGGTAACGGTGGGGTTGTGCTTCTCTCAGCGCAGCCCTTGGACTGGCTCTTCACAGGGTCATGGAGCCATTGGTCTGGCACAAGGGGTGCAGGGGCACATCTTTTGGAGCTTAATCCCATCAGTGTAGAGCTCTGGTTAAAGCACAGCTCTGGGTCGGACACAGGTGCCATGAAGGACAGATGAGGAGGTGCAGCAGTGCCTGCCCTGGAGGACATATCCCTCAATCTCCCAAATGAGCCTGAGCCTGACCTGCTCATCCTCTCAGAGCCAACCTGGGAAACAAACCAGAAAGTGAAAAAGGCACGTAGAAAAATGAAACATCTGAAACCTCTGGTGGTCCAGAGCCAGGCACACAAAAAAGGAAACAATACAGAGTGCTGTCTTTCTCAGCATACCCTGCAGATCTCAGCCTGGAGACTGGGCCCCAGATGAGAGCAGCAGGATGCAGCTGGCAATGTACTGACTCATGTATCCTCTGACAAGTAGCAGTATTAAAACAGGGCGTAAAGATGCCACAACTCTGCATGAGTGATTCGTCAGCCAAGGCAGACACAAGTGAGAGCATCAGCAAAGCCAGCAGTTCCCAACTGGAAAGGCATGATCCTAGAGCAGATGCAGGGCTGTGTTGAGACTAACACTCTATCCATACCAGTAAAATAAATGAGGGCTTTGGCTTCCTCTCCAAACTGTGCCCAGGGAAGATGGTTAGCACATGCCAAGGATCATGTGGTCAGTTTCACAGGAGGAACTGGGTGGTCTCAGCCCCCCCAAAGCCCTTCTGTCTCCTTCCCAGGCCACCATACCACTTCTGCTACTACCAAATAGTATGGTAACACCTGAGGCTGATGGAGAAAGAAGGACAAACACAGATAGCAGTCTGGCTCCCTGACATTGAGTGCACAGAAACTCTCTGAAGGGAGAGTCAGTGGTGTTAAGACTGGGAAACACTGAGCAAGATCAGGAGGAGAGCAGAATGGAGAGCCAAAACAAAACATGAGTCAAGAGAGAAGGAATGTGGAGTCCAAGGGTAGCTTGAGGTCAGGCTGCAAGGTGTGCTGAACAGAGTCACTCTGAAGTGATTTCAGTATTCAAGACCAAGCCTGGAGTCAGAAGGGTGTAGTGGTGACTTCAGCTGGTTTGCTGTGACATTCTGAGTTCTTTGGGGCTCACAGCAAAACCAGACTGAAGAAATCCGCAGGAAAAAAGTATTCATCATTTCCATCTGAGACAAGTTAAAAAAGGGAACAAACTACACTGTTTGTCAGAGTTATACCTTCATAGAAAAATAGCTGATGGTTTAAATGCCAAGGGCCAGGTGATGGTGGGCACAGTTTTGCAAGTGTTTCAAACTACGTCAGGTATTTAGGCCTCCAGATTAAAGCATGATGTCCTGTAGCATCTCAGCTAGAAGCAACCCCAACAGAGAGCAGACCTTACTGGAAGGGAAGTGGAGATGGGCAGCACAGCAGCTGATGAGAAAACTGCCAGCACCTGATCCCTCCCTACCAGACAGCAGACGCAGTGCAGAGCCCTCAGCTTGCTGTGCCACAGACACCACTGGCCGGGGAGCAGGGTGAGCAAGTTGTGGCACTGCGTTTCAGCAGCTCCAAAGCTGGGTAAAATGTAGGCCCCTGGGTGGCAGCACTGGGGTGTGCCTCCCACTGGTGCCGTATCCCAGGCTCTGCCAAGGGCGGTGCAAGGAGATGCACGAGTGTATGAGGGACACGCAGGGCTGCACTGGTCCATGTGAGGATCAACCAGCATGCTAAGCAGTTCGCCAGTATCACCAGTTGTGGGTGAACAAATATGCAGGCCAGTCTGAAGGCTTTTTTCCCCCCACACTTTTTTCCTGGATTGTGATTTTGGCAGCTAGTTCCCTGGTAATCACATCTCTTAGTCACTGTCTGCCACTATTAAGCCAGTGTTCTTTCACACTGTAATTGCATCCCATATGTAAAGTTACTCCTAAAAGCTGCCTTTGATAATTGCTTTTTCTTCTTTGTGAACATTAAAGACATAGGCACAAGTGAAACAATTGACTGTCAGGATTCCTTTCTGACGTATTCCCATGGCTGCAATCCAGTTGGCCATTCACAGCATATTTACCTACCCGGTTCAGCTCCAAGGTAAGCACCTACACTCACTGCTAGAGTGGTGACAGGCTTTATTTACTTTTGCTGTAATGAAGTAAATTGTGCCACAAAAACGACCTTTGTTAACGGCAGGGGTATGCACAAGAGAAAGACTGACACTGCAGAGGTGGACTGTGGATCACAGGAATCTGCTACAGGGATCATGATACAGCAGTAAAAACTAGGGGGGGGGGAAATTAATTTTAATTGCATGCTAAAAATAGTAATGGTTTGGGCTAAACACAGCAGTATTGCCTCCACACATGGTTTGGTAAGAACCTTATGCAATGTGTCCAGCTCTGGAATTTGCATTTTAAGCAGACCAAAAGTTGGAAGGGTTCTGGAAAACACATCTTCCAAAAAGAAACATAAAGAGTTCAATCATTTTAGACCCTCAAAGAAACAGAGACCAGTTTTTAAGGCTTCTAAAGCAGAGAGTCGTGATATGAGCCACCCCTTAACTGTATCAGAGAAAGGCCCTGGAAGATCGATTGGCTGAAAGTGCAAAGTAGAGAAATGTAAACTGAAAATAGGACACAAATTCCTTACAGTGAGACTAATTAATCACTGGAACGTACTGCCCAGGGAAGTGGTAAATTCATCATCGCTTGGAGCCTTTAAATGCAGATTGGATGTTTAAGTGACATGCTCTAGTGGTTCAACAGCAAGTTAGCAGTCACAGTATCATTCACTTGTCTAAGTGTAAAATAATTCCCATTCCTTGCATTGTAAAACTCCTGCCTGGGATTAGGTGGCACTTGTCACAGTAGGTCAGATACACTTGGACAGTGTCCCCTTTCAGCCCCAAATCTATGAATCCCAAATTTCATGAACCTATGAGCATTTAAATTGTTTAGCTTGCCAAACCTCTAACTTGGCTATATTACACATCATGCAACTTTAATATGTTACAGTTATGTTACAAGTAAAGTTTGCGGGTAAAGAAAAACTGGGAAAAAATTGCATATGTGCAGGCAACAGAGTTAATTTACAACAGCAATTCGAGCTTTAGAATGTCTTACCTTCTCAGCACCAGCTACTCAGTCTCAGCACTTCAGTAATTAATTATAGGAAGTTCTTGCTTACTTTATTTTTTGAACTTATGAATCATTTGTTGGTGAATTTATAAATCTCACTGCTTCAGCTGATAGAATGTAAAGCTTTCTGTACTTTGTTAATCAGAAAGACCCAAAAAGCTTTACAGAGACATCTTAAATTTAGCTTTCCCTGGTTGACTGAGTGCATTGCCATAAATGGGTATTTTCAATCTGTGGAGCTGCAGTCCCTATTGACCATACCAGAAGAAAGTAATTTATAATGGAAGTGTTGCTGGGTAGTATTATAAAGCAAATCAGATAATACTATCAGATAAATGAGATTAATAAGTTAACTCAGATCTCTGATAGCTCATGACTGACTTTTGATATGTCAGAAATGCAGGGACCCGAACCTCAACGGGTCAATGCAATGAGCAAAGTCCAAAGGAAGTTTTTGAGGAGAGAGGGCAAAAGGCTGTGAGCTACCACAACTGCCCAAGGAAAAAAGGGAATGACAAAGCAGCTGTCTGATAAAAGGAAACAAATCCATGAGGTACTTGTATGTGGTAACTCTTCATGATGGATAAAGGTGGATTGAATTCTGTATAGTAAAAGAGTACTTGATCAGGAACCGCAAGTCATGACCAGTTTCTATTTATTTCATGTAGGTAAACACAGAAAGGCCAAATAAAAATATTCATGTATTTCCAAAGTTATATTCTGACATTGGGAAAACATAAGAGAAATTTAGTAATAGCAAAAATATAAACAAAAATCATTAAAGACAGGAGAGTTCTTCAAGAAATTGTTAGATGACCGGGCAGCATATGATCAATGGATGAAGATATCATTGCCTGAAACCTTGCTTTGGTTCAGTATGTACTGAATTCTTGGAACTTCAGAAGTTTTATTCAAGAAATAAGACATATAGCAAACCATAAAGCCTAGAAGTTGTAAAGAGCAGAAGCTACGTAAAATGGGCAAAAGACCCTAAAGGAAAAAGTCATGGTTGGCAAAACTAGTTGTCAGAAGAAATTTACATATATTGAGATCAAAGAAAATAGATGCATATATTCAGTGACAAGGGCAAAATTCTAAATAGAAATAATAAAAACAAACAAAAATCAAATAGATTTCTGTTTTCTGGTGGACCATGATGTGTCTGATTAACACTCAAGTATGACTAGAAAGGTTTTTTATTTCAAAGGGGTAAAAAGGATCCAAACTAGGGAATTAGATAATATCTACTAAGGATGCACATTTTGAAGCCATCAGCCTAGATAACTTGAACCTAGAAGTCATATAGGACTTGCCTAAAGAAACCTCACTTCTTGATTATTTTCACTAAATCCCAGAATACTAAAGAAGTCTGAAAGTACCATATGAATGTTCACCTTGTGCAAACATTTCAGAAGGCCAAACTACCTACCAGAGTTACATTACTGAATCAACCTCAAACAAAAGAATAAAAAAAAAATCACATATGGAATTGAACTGATAACAAAATTAAGGAGAACAATATAATGAATGCCAGACAACATGAAATGCACTATGGAAAATAATGTTGCTTAAACAAACTTGAGTTCATTCTCTAAGAAGTTTTTTTTGGATAAATGTAACTGTGTAGTTATAATAAAATTTTATGGGGTGTTTGACTTGGTACCACACAACATTCTGATATAAAAATCAGCAGTATATAGTACTAAAAAACTGTACATGAAATATATTGAGAATTGGCTCACTGATATATCTCAGAGTATTTGTGAATACTGTCACCAAGTACAGCTGTTTCTAGGAGGGTCACAAAATGGTGGCTATAAACCTGAGACTTACACCATTCTATCCTAAAATATTTGAAAGGAAATATAAAATTAGAGCTGATATCTTTGTGGATGGTGTAAAAACAGTTGGGATGGCAGAAAAAGTGGGGAGAGGGCAAGAAGAGTGACCTGAACTTACAGGTAATCTGGGTCTACTAAAAAAAGGGCTTTCCATAAATTCATGTCTAAAGAGAAAAAGAATGGGCTATAAAATGGGAATGGTCTTCTGGAAAACAGCAGTTCTGAGACGGATTTTAAAGCTGGAATAGGCCAGACTGAGATCCCAGCATCAAGAAAAAGTGCTGCTGCAGCCCTGAAAAACCTGTTAAGGTGATGTTATCTAAGGTTAAATTCCTCCTGTAACTTTGATTGAGCCAAAGTTACACTGAATAAAATTCTGACATATTTAAAGACCATTTTCCCCACTCTTCCCTCACCAAACAAGTACAGGCAGAGACTGAAAAACTTTACTGCATATACCATTAACACACTATTAACCATGACTAAAATTTGGGGAATTTGATGATCATATACTACAACCTTATGAAAATAAAGTGATGGATTTCACAAGTGACCTTTCACTTATCAGAATACATATGGAAAATTATTGTCAATAGCCAAAACAAGACAAATTTTCAGTTAAATATTTGATTAATTTTACATAAATCCAACAACAGAGGAATCAACAAATGAAGAAGTTGAACCACTTGAAAGTAAAGTGTAGGCACTTTACTGTTCTATTTGAGATTCAGCCAAATGTGACTTTTGGGCTCAGAAAGGGGTTAACTGAGTTATACACAAGGAGGCCAAATTAGATGATCTCATGGTCTCTGCAGATTTTAAACACAATGAAAAAAGGACTTTGTGATTGGAATGAGATGTTCTCAGATGGGCAATCCCAAACTGAGGCATTAAAAACACATCATTGGAGAGGTTCTAACAAGCACATGAAAAGCTGCTGAATTTAAACTTTTGTAACTTCAGAATTACCAATCCAAATTTCTTAGATTTTTGTCAGTTTACATTACATTCCCTCTGAGGCAGGATTGTTTCTCGCCTATCTATAAAATACCTCATGCTGAAGCTACTTGGAATTTTCTTTTCTCACCATGGAAAATTCTGCGTTTTCATCAGAAAATGAAAAATTAAAAAGGAAAAAAAATCTATTTTCAGCCAAAATGTTATTTTTCACAGGAAGCTTTTTCCCAGGAGTGATTGTTTTTTCACCAAAATAAATTGCTTTGTCAAAAGAAAAACTTTCATCCAAAAATAATTTTTATGGAAAATTTCCCACCCACTATATCTGCAATATGGATGGTGCTATAAATAAACAGATCAAAAACACATTCACTGTTATCACTTACATCCCAGATAAAATAAAATATTCCTTCACTTTACCCTGAAACTGATTAAATTGGAGCTTTGTGGGATGGTTTTATAAAAATAAAGATTATCTCTGGTTTGTATTCTGTAGCTATGAAACTGGAACACCTTTTTATCTTCTCTACAGGAATGATCAAAATCTGAACTTTAGCTTAATCTATAAAAAAAAAAGTGATTTGTTTTCTACATGGGATAAAGCTAAATAGTCTAAGTGTGCAGATCTCAGCTGTGATATCTCACTACTATTGATGGAGCAGCAGGTTTCCTGGGGAGCAGGAAGATTCGAAGTTCTATCCCATGACATGAATGAGCACACAACTTGGGTGCTAGCCATGGGCTACCCCAGCAGGCACTGATATCAAATGCATCCCCTGGGTCAGGTTGTTAAGAAGTATACTGCGGTTTGAAAGTAACTACAGTCACCTGCAGTATGGAAAGAACTGGACTAAATTCCTCCACGCTAGTTTCCAACTTTGATTTCTAATTATCTTGCCTTGACTAATTTGTGTCAGAATTCATATGATTTACTCTGTGATCACCCTACCATTTCAATCAGTGCTGAAGGAATAATACTTTTATTCTGCAGAATATCTGGTGATAGTACAGTGTATTTCCAGATCAGAGCATTTATAATCATAATTTTACTCCTGCTAAATGTTACATGTTGCCTGATGACCTTTTCCTTGGTGTTACAAAAGCTTTTTGACTGAAGAGTGGCAAGAATTTTCCAGGACAGCAGCTCCTTAAGTTCACATATTTTAGCTATGCAAGTGAAAAAGAAAAGCACACAGGTCATGTGTAGCGCAGTGCAGTGCATGCAACTGTGACCTGTTAGAAGTCACTTGACCATCATCCCTCTAAGCCAGTCTGGATCCCACTGGTTTTCTTCCTACAGGACAAAAGTCAGTGCAGTCTAAGAGTGATCATTCCAGGTTCCAAGAAATACAACAAGGTAAAAGAATGAGAACCACATGTAGCATATGCAGAAAGATAAAGAGCTGTTAGATCTTCTCTGATAAACCTATTGCAGCTGGCTGGCAGAATGAAGAAATAAGGTTTTGCCACTACTTTAAGTAAAAGTAGTAATGATGCTGGTGAAAACCCAGCTCTTTTCTGAAGTACGAGAGCACAGTTTGTCATTCAGTGACGTGTGATGTCTGGCATTTAAAATAAACCTTTGATTGTCCAGGAGGAAACAGGTCTGGGCGGAGGTTTTTCAGGGTCCAGTGTGGACAGGTGAAAATGTAATTCCATCCTGCAGATGAATGTCATGGCTCCTGTGATGGATCAGGGCAGATGAGCTCCAAGGGATTCTGGTACAACTGAAGAGGTGGGTCTGAGCTCTGTCCTCTCCTTTCTTAGTCTCCTTCCTTAGTGTTTTCTATGCTATTTCCACACCTCTCCTATTGTCTAACTGTCTATTGCAGGGGACCCGTCAGCTTGTATATTACACTGTAGAAATGACTGACATTCCAGATCAGGTTCTTGTTGGCAGCATTGGATTTAAGCATTAGCTGCAGCAAGACATGCAGCACTCCCTGAAGGCAATCCTGACTCCCCACTCACAAAACAAACTATCCCTCCAAAGGAAAAGGAAAAGTTTTGGGAAAGCAGTAGAAAAAAAAAGGAGGGGAAATTACAAAGGGTGAAACTTTTGTCCTTTCATAGAGGGAGACTTACTACTAATTTCAGTTCTTTCCTGAGCTCCACCTTTGTCCTTTTGAGGACACAGCTGCTCCCAGATGAGTGCTGAAGGCCTCAGAAAATCTGATCACACTGCTTGTCTCAAATAATTTTCTATGTGGCAATTCATTCTTCATGGACAAGGAGATCCTGAGGACACAGATATCAGTATTCAAGAACTCCAAACAGTGTACAGGACAGTGACAAGTGACACAGGAGGGTGAACTCTGTGTGGCAATAAGTAACTGAAATGTTTATGACATGGCATGGCAGAAACAAAAATCCACATTTGTAGCAATATACCTGGCCAATTCCACTCATTCCACATGGCTATAGGTCCAGCATACTCCCCTGAAATTCAGATTGTCATTGTAAATTCAGGGAAGAAAGCAAACCCAGTCTACAACCATGAGAGTTCAACAGCTAGGACAGAAACCTCAGTGGTACCACTGATGTCAGCGTGAAGGCTTGAAGAGGTGCTTTCAAACCAACCTATATCTGTTCTTCACAAGCAGATTTCACCAACAGCCCAGTCTCTCTGAAACAAATATTTTCTTGGCTTCTATCAGATAATTGTTTGCCTCAAGAAATCAGGATAAAGTAAAAAGTTTCTCTGCAGTTACTCATTCTACTGCCAGTTTATGCTCAGTACAAATTGCAGACTTCAAAACTCTGGATGAATTCAAAGAGACAAAGTCAAAGAAAGGGGGAAGAAAAGAAATGTTCTGGCAAACATCCAGTCACCAATGGAACTGGAGGAAACCCTATCATATGAATCATTTAAAAATACGATCAGTCTGGACACAGCACTGGAAAATGTACCGTGGGGAACAGGCTTGTACTGGCGGGGGAATGAACAAGATGAGCTAATCTCTAGTTTCTGAGGGCCCAGTCCTCAAGGGACCTCGCAGGTTGGGCTCACACCATGTCAGATTGTTTCAAAGAACATTGATGAGAACCAAGGTAAAGCTAGGATCTCATTATATAGACTAGTAAGTACCTTTGCAAAGGTCTACCAGGCAATAAGACCTAGTCGAAAAGGTCAGAGTGGTTTTGAAAACACTTGATGAAAGGTATTTGAGAAAGCATCTCTTCTTTGACTAGACAGGCTCAAGGCTCTAAATATCTATCTCATACTGTGCCTGTTTGGAGCTGGGATTTTAGTTCAACTTATCATTAAAGACAAGGCCCAGCTGTGAACCTTGGAACTGGAAACAGTCTACTATGGTATCTGTTTACATGCAGAAATTTGGTTTGGGACATTATCTAGTCAGAAAATACTGGCAACCTGCCTCATTCTATTCAAAACAAATGCCCCGGATATAGCCAAGTCCAAACATCAATAAGAAAATTTTTTGGGAGAAGATGATGGAGTAGAAAAAGACTCTGAACCTTCTTCCCCATCACCACTTCAATAAACTGAAGTGTCAAGGGATTGCTGTGATCAGTATCAAAACCTTCTCTTCTCTGCTCATTTTCAACTCCCTGTGTGTAAATTTGACTGGAGAGGTGAGAACAGACTTTTATCTACAAAGGCCACAAAATGAGTTAGGAGATGTGAGCTTTGTGTCTGGTTCTAGTCATCACTCACTTTCTCTCCCAGCTCCTTAACTTCTCTTTGCAATGGCTATAAAGAAATCAGTAGTGCCTACTTTTTGCAAAATGCTTTTGGATTCTCAGCTAACTGGTGCTTTCTCAGCATGGAGTGCTAGCACTGCTAGAGAGGAGGAAGGAGAGGAACTGTGGAGAGTGGTGCAAATCGGTAATGGGACAGAACCAGCAAAGGGATATTTTAGGCTGGAAATCAGGAAAAAACTAACAATGAGGCCCATTAGACTGTGGAATCTGCTCCCAGAGGGAACTGCTGGCAGCACCACCATTTGAGTAATTTCAAATAAGACTGGACAAGGCACTAGAAAATGCACTGTAGGGAACAGCCCCAGGCTGACCTTCAGGGAGTGGAGGGAAGGAAAGAGGGGAAACAGACTGTGTGACCTAACAGGTCTTTTCCATCCCTATTTTCAATGAATCTGTTACTGGCTAATGAAAAAATGTGATGTAAGGGCAGCCTGCAGTGACTGGCAGACTAAATGAAGGTCAGGAGTAATTTTTTGGATGCCTTGAGCACAGTGCATGTCCCAAGCACTGACCACACTCACTCGGCATGTTTAGCCACCTGGCAGCTCCACTGTAGCCAACCCAAATAGTTCATATAAAATTGAAGCGAAACAGCAAACAACCATCATTCTCAGAAATGTTCACTTTTCCTGGGATTTCTTTTTCTCTCTTTTTCTTATTTCTTTTTTTCCCCCAGACAAACCAAAAACAAGTGATTCAGTTGAGGTGCTTGCTGAGTGAACTCAGCCTGGTCAAGGCTGACTGGTGTCTGGTGGAACCATTGTTGGAAACAAATAAGCATTTACAAGAGGAAAGTCCATCTGCTTTACTTGGATATCAGCTCATGCTACTCTTGGGGCAGCAGACAGCTCCTCAGACTTATAAAGCATGGTAAACACAGGCTAGAAATCCCCCATACACAGATACACATCCTCCTCCATGTTCCCTCTCCAGTATCTTCTTTTTATAGAGCCCTTGGAAATAAAGCCATATGTTGCAAGCACCTGGAAACTCCTGACTAGATCTCATTCCTCTACACTGCCAAAAACATTCTGTCTCCTGTGATTACCAGTGCTCTCCTGTTCCTGGGGCCAAGGTTTGGTGATTCATACGTGCTAGGTTTGTGTGTTTTGCTGGTGCATTCAGATTGCCATTCCTGATCTTGCCTCAGCCTCTTCCAGGTTTGTCTGCTGGAAGAAGGCAGGATGAGTGTTGGCCACAGCTAATGTAAGAGAGCACTCTAACTGGCAAAGGATCTTAGTAAAGCACCAGAGGAAAGATGGGTGAGAGGAGGTGGGGGAACTGGAATCAGCCAATAGAAGAAAAGGAGGCATGACTAACTGGGATAAGCAGAGAGGAGAGAGTGAATAATTGCCAGTGGAAGGAGGATCTAGTGAACAATGAAAAAGCCAGAGATGTAGAGTTAACACACAAGTGGTCACACACAGTTGAAACACAACTCTTCAGCTTGGGAGGATTTGCTTTGCCCTTGCTCTGGAAGGTTGACCAAATCTGATGCCTTTTTTTTTTTTTTTTAGCTCACTGTACTGGAAGCACTTGGCACTCAGGGTGTGACCTGAGGGACCTGCATGATCCCTGTGTACTGCCAGCCCCCCAAGCCTTTGGCATACACTGAAGATGTTCCATGGGGAGCCAGACCTGAGGAGGAAGCAGCAATCCTGAGCTCTTGCTGCACCATCCAAGGACAACCAGGAATGCATGCCCTGCACCATTCCCCACCAAAAACAGACTCCACAGCTGGCTCCACATCATCCACATCCACACAAACACAGACAAGGCAATGAACAGTGTCCCTTTAGCTATATGCCATAGGGTGCTTCCACTGAATTACAGCCCTTTGCCTGTTTCCTTTTCAGTTACAAGAAAACAAAAGTAGGGAACAGGGCAGCTTTACTTTCCTCATTTGCTTACCTGGCAAAGCATCCACAGGTTTATTTTTCTTGCCTATTTTTCAGTCCAAGTATATCAAATCAAACATATGTTTTGATCAGGATGGATCTCTCAACATTTTGTAGATCAGAAGAAGTTAAACAAAAGCTGTAATTACAGTGGTATAAGCAGCAAGTGATGTGGGAAGAGAAATCAGATAATGACAGTCAAAGTTAATTATGTGCAACAAGACCAATTGACCAGAGGTTGTTATAGGAAAGAATGAGCCAATCTACACTGCGACCTACATGAAATAGAAAGCATATTCTGTAAATCTGTTGGGGGGGAAAAAGCTACATTGCCTTTTCATAGATGGATTCTTCAGAGAAACACATAAGGGGACAGTGTGTCTGGGTCTTGTCTACCACCTGGTTTTAACTATTTGCTTGTCAGAGAGGAGCCAAAACAACTGAATTCCGTATGAAGTCATGACCTAAAGTTCATTTAGTCATTGAATAAAATTAAAAATGCCAGGTTGTATTCAGAGTGTCTCATAGAGACAGAGTATGAAGACTCACGTTTTGGTTCAGGCCTGTCTTTTATGTTTGTGCCTCTGAAGTACAAAGGGAGAAGTCTACAACCACACCAATGGCTTTCAAATTTTTGTGACTTGTAGATCTACTTTTGCAGCAGAGGCATGGATCTCATCTAGGAAATGCATACGTGTTGGAATCTGCAAAGAGGAGGCTGAAAACCATAGTGCTTTGTGGTGGGGAAAACCAGCAGCTGTCTCCTCATGAAAGTACACTTTCAGGGTGAGCACATTCCAGTACTGTAGTCAGGTTTGTTGCTATTCCCAGTCTTGATCTTCTTTTTGTCAGGCAATGTCAACATCTTGGACTGATACTTCAGAGAGCACCTAACACTTACTTTCACACCAGACATGGTTGGACATCCAAACTCAGGACTCCAGGGAGCTCATTTGGCACCAGTTTTGGCCCTTTTATTAACTCTCCACGTAGTTCCAGCCAAATCACATCAACTCAATATCTCCCTCCACAGTAGCAAGGGTGATTTTTCCTTTTGCTCATATCTATGCCACCATAGCTGCCACCAGCATCTCTAGGAACCTTCTCTTCATAAAACACCCTCCCCTGGACCAAGGCTTCTCAAACAAGGTCGGGCTTTTGTTGGCAAAGACCTCAGGTCTTTGCACACACCTGCCATTTGCTGCTCTTGAGCACAGTTTACAAGCAAGAATCAAATTAAGTTTCTGTCAGCAGAATGTGAGAGCAGACATGAATCCCTGTCTGCCCTAGATTTAAGGAAATTTCAGTTTTAAATTTATTGAATATCAAAGAGGCAGAGGAAGAGGACACTGAGCTATTTCCATGGTGTTCTCTTTATACCTGAAGACAAGGCTCATAGATATTTTGATAGAAAAACTCCCCTTTTTTAATCTGCAAAATATAAGTCTCTTGCTCATCAGTGAGCTATGTTGGAGCAGACTGTTTTGCATTTAGTAATGAATTGCATACCATCTTTAGATAGAGATCTCTTGGACTCATTTTTGGCATCTCAGAGGAAATATGCTCTCCACCTGCTCTCTGTCCTGTTCAAACACCATTCCCACAGCATGTTTCACTGCTGCAGACAGATCCTGCCACCTAGTGCATCCAGATGTGTACTAGCCCCACATCACACCTGGAACAGTTGACTGGACCCCCACTCCTCACCTGGGATGACCTGATTTCTTCATAACACCCTTTCCTTTGGTCACTGAAGGGAAAACACAGCCACCAGGAGCAGTTTTCCTGAGAGAGAGTCCTGGGTAAATATTCTCCCAGGACCTGGATCACTTCTCAAAAAAGACATTTTGATTTTCATTTCCATTTAGAAAATGGCATCTCTGTATTTTATTTTTTATTTTTTTTTAGTAATAGGGAGGAGTAAAAAGATCTCACCATAGACTATAGCTTCCTCACAAGGGGAAGCAGAGGGGCAGGCACTGAGCTCTTTTACCTGTTGACCAGTGACAGGACTTGAGAGAATCTCTTGAACCTGTGTCAGGGGAGATTTAGGCTGGATTTTAAGAAAAAGTTCTTCACCCAGAGGGTGATCAGGAACTGGAACAGGCTCTGCAGGGAAGTGGTCACAGTCCCAAGCCTGACAGAGTTCAACAGCACTCTTAGACACAGGGTGGGATTCTTGGGTTGTCCTGCATAGGGCCACGAGTTAGACTCAATGATCCTTGTGGGTCCCTTCCAGCTCAGGGTATTCTATAATTCTATGATAACAAACTGGGTAAGCAGACACATGGGCAACCTATTTTTTTCTCTTATACTTCTTAGGTTATATCCCTGTTCTCTGGATTGCTCAGTCCAGGATCAAACAATGAACAGTATTGTCTAGTTTTATGGTCCCTTCTTACCCCCTTATTCTGTGGGGTTTTCTCTGTGTCATGAAATGAATGGCCTTTCAGAAAGTCCTCAGCTTTGCTTCCAATCATAGGTCAAGCAGTGTGGCTAGTAAAAAGGAGAGAGTACACAGCCAAAAATTGGATTAGAGGTTGTCAGGGAAACAAAATGAGATTTAAGTGTCCATTCACGGCCTGATTCTTCTCCATAGGACAGAGCTACTTCGTGTGTGTGTGTGTGTGTGTGTGTGTGTGTGTGTATGTATGTGTTGCACTGTCTTCCTCTGAAAAATCAGGTCTGGGACAGTGTCAGAAAGGGAATACCAAACTGGACACAAAAGATATGGTATTGGACAAATTCTGTTTATCAAAGTGAAATTCTCCTTTCTTTTTACAAGAACAGCTTATAAATCTTCAGTCCAGGTCTGGAAGTCTTAACACTTCCACACTTCCCTACTCACAGAGCCAATGATCCTGTTTTCTGACAGGACAACCATCAGCTTTTTGCACTCTATACTGAACAAATATTCACTTCTTTCCTCATCTCTCATCTCTGAGAGGAAGGTATTTGTTTTCCTCCACAGTAGCAATATAATGTATTGCTTCAATCCTTCATTAGCTGCCTAATCCAATTCATGTCAACTTTTCCTCTTTTCTTCTGCTCTGTGTTTCTAACCTTGCATCTAGGAAAAAGCTGTCTTTGCCATCCATTTTTCCAACAGTTGACCAGCCTTGCCAAAATTTGTACTTTTCTTCTGCTCCATTTCTTTTTCTCCCATGCTTCTCATGGTAAATAGATTCAAAGCGGTAAAGTGCCGTAGATTTTTCACACCATTCATTGAAATTACTTACCAAGAGCGTTGATAGACTTTCCACCACTTGTGTGGCTTTTATATGAGATCAGAGCCAAATCACAGCAGTAGATGAGCAGGGTTGAGCCCAGAGCAATGGGAAGGGGGATCCACAAGGTGCCTTCTCATGCAGTGCCAGAAAATGGAGGGGCGATCCCTCTGAGTCACAGCACAACTCAGCTGGATGCCAGGTAATGCCCTGATCCTGCACAAAGGAGAGGATTTGGAATGGTGGTGGGGCACAGTTGGAGTGGGAAGCAGCTTATGACCCATTCTGGCACTCCTGGCAGCAAAAAGGATCTCTCTCCAGGTGTCCCCTCAAGGCCCTTGCCCCCTTCCCATCAATTTGTTTTAGTCTCCTGAAGTGCAGCAGGAGAAATAGGAACTACACAAACAGGGGCATGTTTCTCACCTCAGGGGGTTGGCTGGGGCTTGGGCTGTGGTGCTTACACTCCTCCAAAGTGGGGGAGCTGTAAGTCCAGAGGGGAAGGACTCAGGTGGAGTGAGAGGTGAGCAGAGGGATCCCTGCCTCAAATGACAATCCCCTCAAACTACCCATGTCTCTCAAATCCCTCCTGCCCTTCACTGAGACTTCTCCCAAAAGTCTCATCACTTCCATTCCCTCTCTGGAATCCATGATTTTCTTCTCCATCTTTAACCTGTAAAGCTTCAACTTTAAACCATCTGGCCCTGTGAGCTCCTTCTGAATCACACACCTGCCAAAAATAACCTTAATCACCTCCATATCTTCTCTGCAGTTCTCTGTGATTTTTCCTAAGCCTGTTTCACAGTTGTGGTCTCCAAAAGTTTGCTGATTTCACACTTGCCTACTGGAGTTCTCCTGACCGATCCCAGCATTCTCATCCCCATCTCCTGAAATCCCCTGGCCCCTTCCAGCCCTTCTTCTTATACAACCCATTCTGCTGCTGCCCTGAAAAGAAATTTTGTCTACACTGCCAAAAAGCCTTCAGCCATTTCTAATCACAATGGAAAACTTTCTTCAAGTACTCTCTCTCCCAGCTGCAGGAAGTCCTGGGGGAGATATTGAGTGACCTCCATAATGAAATAGGTCAGATTAGATAACCACAATAAGCTTTCCTGGCCCTAAAGGCCTCCTGCAAAACAAATTGCATGATCTAGCACATAAGAACACGGATTAATAAGGACATTCAGGGAGGTCAAACCCCGTGTTCCTAAAGCCTTTGAAACTCCAGATGCCAAGAACAGCCTAAACTTATAGATCTAAAGAGGGAGGAAAACAAGTGTAAGTGCAAAGGAACGATCCATGTAGCCCTGATAACAACAGCATTAGACCCATATCATTTGTTTTGTATTATTAGACAAGTTACACAGACATCCCGTATTCCCTAGTTTGAACTAGCAAAATGCCAATGGACAAGGAAAAAAACCACAAAAGTTTATTTTTGTAGGAATAATGTGATGACACATTTTCAGCAATATATACTATATTGTCAAGCCCTCATTAGACAAGCCAAATATTTTTGTGTAATTTCTGCAATAAAATATGAAAGCAGCAACATTCAGACAGAGAGGCTGGCTTTTGTTAGAGTGGGTCTCCAAGAATAACAGCTTGTGAATTACCAACACCATTGTTTGGAGGAAGAAAGTTGCTTGATATTAACAAATTCATTAAGCCAAAACTGACATGCCTGTTAAAGCAGCCATTAGCCTCAATCTTTACAGACTTGTGCCCCAAACATGCCAAATAACACCAGTCATGGGTACTGTGTCAAGTGCTCTGACAGAGTAACCTACAGCCACTGGGGCACAGATATGTTTTCCAGCAGATCTTAACAATGATTTATGACTCACATTTCTTCCATGTACTATGGCACTTGTACAAATCATTTGTCCTACATGCTTGCAAGGGTCATTTCACCCATCCATAGAGCTGGTAAAATGCAAATGTCTCTACAGAACAAAGAAAGGGATGGCTGGAGCTGTTACAGTAGCAGTACACAGGTGTCTAGAAAGGGATAAAGAAGATTTTCGTCTGCTAAGAGTCTTCAAGCCTCTTCATAATTCATTCCCTGATCTCCCATCCCCGTGGAGCTATCACCCAGTGGACAGCTGACCTGCAGAGCATGTCAATGTTGCATTTTTCAGATAGAGAACGTGCATAGAGACAGGGCATGAGCCCAGACCTAAGTGCAGTCCAGGGCCTCAGCACATGGCAAACCTTTTTTCTTTCTCCAGTAGAAAATGCCAAGAGGATTTAAGAAGATGGATAGCAATTTGCCCAGGAGAAATTTGGCGAGGACACCAGTGTGAATGTTCCAACCCCTCTGATAAACTTCATATGATATTACAGCTTGAGGTATGCAGTATCAGTGTCTGACTACACAAGCACAAAATTTATTTATTTGCTGCTTGATCTGGGGGTTTTTTTCAGTCTGAAGGGCAGTTTCTCCTTCTCTCCATCTCATATCTTTGAGAGATCTGATCACAGATGACATGAGGAAAAACTTTTTTCCACAGAATTATCGAGGCAAATTACAGCAAAACATGTGGGAATATGCTTGAAGCACCCACATTGCTGAACATTCATTTTCTGTGTTATCTACTCCTTTTCCAACAGAAATGGTTTGGTCTTTCACCTCAGCTGAAACTCCCATTTGCACTCCATGCTTCAGAAATCTCATTTATGCTGTGTAGGGCTATTACGTTAAACAGTCAGATTTGGATCTGGAAGGTTATGGAATTAGGCGAACATCAAAATATGTGACAATTGTGTTGGAAATGCACCTGCCATTCCTTAAAAAACTATAGGAACATCAACAGATACAGAGCTATTGAAAGATCGGGTTTTATAGATGTGTCTAATGGAAGCAAACCTCTGGAGTCTCAGGTTTAGTCCACTACACCAAGAAATCTTTCTTGAAACTCAGATAAATCAGTTTTAGACAAAGATTGTGCAAATTTTCACCTTCTTACCTGTCCACAAGTTTGATTTATCTCCAAAATAACACTTCATTGTCAAAAGAGATACCATGAGTATTGTAGAGATGTGCAAGTCCCATCATGGTTAACTGACATCCTACTACACCATTTATGGAGCGCTGTCATCTGGAAACTGTTTCTTCCCTGCAATGGTTTGCAGCTTATATAGAAGAAAAATGTCAAGTTTGGAGTGACAGAGACTTTTAAGTAAGACAGAAGCTCAAGGTTGCTTTAATCCCTCAGTCCTTGGGAAACTCATCTGCCAAGTATCTGTCCTACCCAACAAAGCAAGCCAAAGAAGCCCTACTTCTACATGTCACTGTCTTTTACCAGTCAAACAGAGCTAAGCCTCAGCTGGATTAAAGCAAGACTGTACAAACCACCAGAGATACGTTATCAAACAAACCCTTAGACAGCATGGAGACTACCATGGCAGGATCAGATAGGAAAGACGGATCAGTGTATTATGATTTTGTGTAATCAAAGAGTAGTATGAAGTAGCAGCAAATCATCTGTGTTATTCCTCCACCCTCCTCAGGGAATGCATGTCCCAATGAATCTAAATTCACTTCTGCAGCTCTTTCAAGCAACCCATGGAAAACCTGCTTCCTTCTTGCTTTGTCACAAGTGACAAAACCTGATACCAAAGCACCCACGATCAGCCTGTGGTGACTGCAGTAGACAAGTAACAGGACCAAGGTGCAAATATATGTTATGTTAAGCCTGTCCTGTATCAATACTGATCAATAACCTACGTGATGTGTCTGTCACCTGTATACAGGCCCTAGTGCCCACAAAACCTGGTACTGTATTGACAACTTCTTCTGCCATTGTCAAAAGAATGACATGAAACCAAAGAACAAACCATAGTAGCCATTGTTTAAAACCCACTCTATTTTGTCAAGAAATCCTCTGTTACATTTGAGAATGGAATTAAGAGTAGGTAATAAACCACAGTGTCTTTTTCTATAAAACATTATACTGACAAGCACAAGAAAATATTGGCATGGAAGGCTGCTCATGCAAACACTACCTCTCTATTGCACTTGTTGTCTGTGTTCATTAAAATTTGTGGCACCCAGGATGCTTGCCCTAGTGCATGTTACCATCATAAACTCCTGCAAAACAAAAGTTATAGTCAAAACAGAGAAAAAAATGAGCAAATTAGGTGACTTTGCTATTTGAGAGGTCTGAAGCTCATGCTCTAGAACTTCTCAAGGGCATACAGGTTGTAGTACAGAGCTGAAACAATCTCAGAAAATTCTATCATTTGGAAACGCAGGTAGAGTTCCTGGTTTGTCTCCCACTTTGCTGAATCCCTCCATGTACTCACTGTCTCTCTGCTTTCAGTCCCACATGTAGTGGCTGAGTTCTGGCACCCTGTCCAAGTCTCCCCATCCTGGGAACACCGACCCCTTTGGTTCTGGAATCAAAATGACCACACGGCACTTATAACATTTCCAGACAGACATAAATACACAGATTAGTCTTTTCTGCATTTTTCCTCATAAAAACAACAGCAGCTTCGAAGCGCATTGGCACAAGCACTGAGATTAAGTATTGCAACCTGCTATTGTTGGCAGGGTTGCGCTGGCTTCTTCTGCTTTCCCCACCTCCTTGTAATCCTCTCTTGTCTTGGAGAGTAGTTAAATGCTATGTCCATTCATGTCACCACGGAGTAGTCTTGGCAGATGCAAGCCCCAAGGCTGGGATGTTTTTACGAGAACCGTTTTCATATTTCACTGTTTGCCTGGCTGATTCTTTATCTGTTCTAGCAGTTATACAACTAAACATACTGAACTTTCTGTCAGATGATTACATATTCCATGCTGAATTGCAGGATATGGAAATACTGCCAAACTCAGTCCTCAACTAACTCTATCAACTTCAGTGCACAGCTAAGAATGAATTCAGACCTTAAACTCCTTCACACTGGCCTTTGAGAATAAATTGAAGCAAATCATCAGTCACATGTCTTTCAGTTTGTGCATCTATGCTTTTCTAGACCCAAAGGCTCCTGAGGACACCCTTTAGGGGTGAGTGACAGGCCTGCATATACCACCCCTCTGCTCCAAGGTATATATTGAGGATGTTAAAATGCCACAATTTAAGGCTGAAAGCACCTGAGTATAGAAGTTCATAATGAAGAAGGAAAGATGGCAGCAGATGGAACCCTTTCCTTCACTCCTTGCTGTCGATACAGCCCAGATAGGAGGGAGGTGGAGGAGAGGGAGGCAGGAGCAGAGATGAACTTATTTCCCTTCTCCACCTGACAGCACCAGCTCCCAGCTGCACAGATCCCAGCAGCAGCTGCCTGCACACAGTCATTTGCTTTTTGTAGAAGAATTCAGGGGATTTTCAGGTAGCTTTTAAACATCCCGGAGACCAAGGTGGGTTTTTTCTCTGAAGTTTTCATTCCTTTTCAAACTCATGATTCCCTAGGGGATCACTTCAGGAGGAAAATGCTGATCTGACCTATTGCTATATGGTTCAGCTATTGCTACTGTATCAAACCATTAATACATCTTGAGGGTCTGGTGTGCACATGATCAGAAGTGAAGAAGAAGACAAATGATTGTAGTAAGAGTTCAGCAAGGGATTTTTTTCCACAGGAGAATCCTAGGAGAGAACAGACACATGGAAAGAAGGAAAAGCAAATGCACTGTTCATATGTTTCAAAAATAGCTATCAAGTGTTCTGTACCTTAGATTTCAAAGTTTTCTGTTTATTTATTTATCTGCTCCTATTAATATTGCCACCTGGACACCTCCCAGGCATTTTAGACAGATTTATCATGCACTTACCTGATGTTTTCAGCGCTGTTACTCTGATCCTTTTGAGTCACTTCCAACTCAACCTGCTCTGTGATTTGTGGTCACAGCTGCCCACATGCAACCAGCATTTTTTTGTATCAAACACGAAGAAGGTTTGTTTATTTATATGTTTGTTTATTTATTTATCTGTGTCATCAAAAGAGTGGCAACTCCATCTCCTACTGGTGCCAAAACAACATAGAAGAGGCTAAGGCAAAGGCAAACTGTCATAAGAAGGTGGGAAGGGAGGTTTTCATCAGGAATGTACTTCAAAAGTATCACAGAGAGTGGCTGAATAATTGTCTCCAGCATCCCTGGGTGACTCACACACTGAATTGCTAAAAAAAAAGTCATGTCCTGCTAATATTAGCATTTCAGTTCCTCAATCCCCACAGATGGGACAACAGAGTGATTCTTCCCCTCAAATAATTTCACCCTGCACGTCTTCTCTGCAGGCCCTCACTATCCCAGCTTCCCTGGACCCTAACAACAATTACTGCTCACAGCAGATTTAATGAGGACTGCATGTTTCTGGCTATTTAGTTGGCTGTAGCTATAATTAGACAGCTGACAAAGACTGGCTTGTTGTGTGCTCTTTTTTCTGTGATTAACTATCATATTTGGTCTATGTGCAAGACAAAAGATGATTTTTCTCTTCTTTGTCACTCCCCAAACTCCTCAAGGGAGTTGATAAGTGTATTGGCTGCTTTCTGCCACTTACCTCACTACTAGCAATAAGACATTGTCATCATTACTAAGCTGATAAGTGTGTTGAAGTGACATGTCGAGGAATTCAGTCAGCCTTCTACCTACACCAATGTTTTTCCATCTTTTTGCAGAAGTGTTGTCTTTTTGGGAGAAAAAAAAACCTGATAAACAAATATTTTAATTTTTAAACACTATGCTACTTGTTTCATGAAAATAGTTGCATCACCCAACACATCATAATGTCCTCACACAGCACAGGGAATCAGATCAAGGTGGGAATTCAGGACGCAGAGATGGGCTCAGGCCCATATGAGAAAGTGTGGACATGAGGCTGGCTTGACATACCACTTTCTAAGAGTATTTCTCCTCTGAAATATTTCCTGGTTTTACTCAAATCTTTGCATTTTTCATGCCCACAGCCCAATCTTTACATGAAATTAGAGCCTTTTAAGGAATAAGTTGATGAAAATGTTTTTAAACAGAATGTGCTAGTAGAACATTTGTTAGTTTATTAAAATAAACACATTATCTTTATTAATCACTCACAGTAAAAACTTAGCTTCAAAGTCAAGCCAGAACAGATATTTTGAGTGAGAAGACAGCATTTCCAAGACAGTGACTTTTCTAACCATAGTTCAGGACCATACCAGCAACAACAAATCTATCTGTAAAAGCACACAAAGTAATTCTTCATCTCCAGTTCACTGAGATGAGCTAGCAGAGTATTATTACCAAGACAAATGGATAAAAAGAAGTCTTAAAAAATAAGACCGATTAAAAGAAAAATCAGGAAAAGACTTCTGATCCCTAGTCTGTGAAATCTCACAGTGAAGGCAATGAAAATTATACTCATGTCAGGATAAGGTTTCTACTCTACCAAAAAAGGCCATAAACATAGAGAAAGGTCAGGTGACGGATACTGGCAGTCCTCACAACCTGACTTTGCTGTGGATCATACCACATCTCTCCAATCAGAACCTGACCAGAAAAAGATGCAAGGACTTTTTTGTCCCAAGAGAAGTGAAAATCTCATAGAAGTTTCCCACTCAAACAGATAGAATGGAAAGGTAACCTCTCCGTATGCACTAGACAAAGATGGTGCTGTCAACACCAGGCTTTATTTCATGGCATCAGAGGCAATGGAGGAATGGTAGTGAAGCTCCGTCGTACTTACACTGTGACCAACCTAACTCCAGCTGCTACACATTGTCTATCAGATTGCTTCTGGCAAGCAAGCAACAGATAGTAACATTCATTTTATCAGCTACCACCAGTTTCTACCTTTCTTCCTGTGTCAAGAATGCCCTGGCTATTGCTTAGATAGCACACGAACAGCATTCCCGCTGTCTCTCCTGCTTCCTTCCACTGTTCCATAACTCAGCACAGCACCTTGTAGCACTCAGAAATGGTACCCCAGGGCATAATTCGTAGCACCTTCCCAGTCCCCCCACCAGCTGCCCCCGTGTGCCTTTTGGGCAGCCCTCCTCAAAAGTCAAGTGCGTCAGTAAAAAATAGTTCTCCCTGTCTGCCCCACTTCTGATTCATGGTCCACTTAGGTAACGTCTCTTTCAGCTACATGGAATGGCTGGGGCCTCCTGGACCCCAGGGACATTACATCCTCATAAATAAGGAGATTTATTTACAGATATAAATCAAGACACAACGTTTAGAACATGCTACAGGGAAACAGTAAAATGCAAGGAGAAGGAAAAAAGAATAATCAAAAGTCGAGAATTCTGGCCAAATTCTTCTTAAAATAGCTCTTCCAAGACATAGTGAACATTGTATCAAACTCACACAGGATCTTTGCTTCTTCATGACTCATTTGACAAGCTGGAGAGTAACAATTTCCTCCCTAGGCACTAACTAGCATGGCTAAGGCCAGGTAAATAGAGCTCAACCTGTTGGGATTCACCAGGTCCCTCTTTAGGGAAAGTGATGCATTTCATCAAATGCTACTGTACATCAAAGTGTCAGCATCCAGAAAATCATCCTCTTTCACACACACAGACCCTGCACACCCACACACATACACACACACACAGCCTGGTGGTCAGATCATCACCTGCTAGTGTTAACATGCACATAAGCAATTACAGAGCAGACATCTGTTCAGGATGTTGCTCATTGGATCAGCATCTTCACGCTGAGATGTCTGCAAGCCTTTGAAGCATTTATTTTCTAACTCTGTGCTGTCTAATAGTGAAAGATAACTCGTCTGTAAACGTTCCTCGTGCTGGCGCAGCATTCATTGGCATGAATTATTCTGGTTCAGAGCTAAAGTAATGATGCTAATGGGGGAAAGTCAGCCTCGTGCAGGCAGACAAGATGAAGCCCACTTTTTTCAATTATCATCAAGTGGGAATGATGGAGTCCTGTGTGGGAGAAGATTTTGCAGATTTTCCTATAAACAATAAATAAACATGTCTGTACCATGTTCCATTTGACAAGATAGGAACTATCTCAGAGAAATCAAATAATGATTTGGGAATTAAAATCAAAACACAAGTCAGTTACAGGGTCTCATCTCAATTATACTAAAGTTTTATAATGTTCCTCAGAATGAATGCCAAAGCAAAGTTTGAGTTTACACTGTGATTTCTGAATACAGGCTGATGCAACTCCCTCTAGGGCATTGCTAATATCTTGAGATTGGCCTCGAAGGTAATTAAAAATTAAACTGGACAGTGCTTGCCAGGAGGTGGTAAATGCCCTTGCCAAGTCCCTGGTCCTCTATCTTGGCACATTGGTAGCACAGGAACACAGCCCTGACCAGGACACTGCAGAGGTCATCATGCCCAAACTTTTGTGACTGCCACTGTCACATTCATAAATGCCAATTCTTCCTGGTCTCATCAGCTATACACAAAAATAACAAAACAAAAAAAAACAAAACAAAACAAAAAACAAACAAAAAAACCAAACAAACAAACCAAAAAAAAAACAAACAAAAACCCCACCAAATCAAACCAAACAAACAAAACAAAAGAAAACAAAAGACCAAATAAAAATACATTTGTAATACATGTCAGTTAGACACTACTCTGGACTTCACAATGCTTGATCTCGGGTGCCATGAATAGCCCACAGGGATCCCAGCATCACATTCAGCCTAATGGCCCCTTCTCTTGTGGGCTAAGAGCAAGGGAGAGCAGTGTGATTTTCAGGACACACTGTGTCACATGTCAAACCTGGGCCCTTTCTCTGTGCCACCCCCACTGTGTTGTCAGGTGCCTTTGGGGATGTTTCTTTGACTGCACAGAAGATTAAGCAAAAAAGGGGAGACAGATTGGGAGGGAAGAAAGGGAGAGAGAGAGAGAAGGGACACACGTATCTTAATACACACAGAACAAATTCTGTATCTGCACAGTTGGCTAATGCTGCCTGTGACAGGAGCTGGAGAACCCACACTGGAGTTGGACATGGACACAGTGATGGCTGCACCTCCCTGCAGCACAGCCCCCAATGCCACAGCCACAGCACCTCAGTGCCAGGTGGGAGAGCAGCGCCCATGACACCCACGAGGGGACCCACACATCCCCAGGCCAGGAGTGACAAGCTGATCCCCACAAGTTCTTGGAGACATTGAGCCCATGACGGACAGTGCCATCAGCACGTGTGTTTTGCTCCGTGCCGAGATGGAGGCAAAGTCTGGAGCCAGTGCCAGGGCAGTTGAACTGGTCACTGCAGGGCACCCAGGCCCTCACTCACATTTAATGCCCATGCCATATTCTTATCCTGAGCAAATATTTCATGCCTTCTCATCACAGCCATCATGCTGCAGTGGCTGAGGTTTGCACCTCGCTGGGCTGCCGTGGAGCCGGGAGCAGGGCGGGAATAGGGAGGGATGGCTGACACTTCATTCAGTGATTGCAGCCCTCCTCCAAGGCTCAGACTTTGAAACAAGACATTGGCAGGCCTGCTTAGAGAAATGATTTCATCCGTGTATGCATTAAGCCAAAGAACACAGTACTTGTCCCTTTGGTGTTTATTTTAAAATAATTATTACATGTTCCCTTTTCTTTCAGGAACATTAAACACAATGCTGCACATGATTTTGCTCAGGAGGGCTGCAGATGGCTGCAATGAGGGAAAGTCAGTGGCAAGTACTGACATATGCACTATGGCAAGTACTCAAAAATGAACTTCTCATTCCCTTCAGCCTGAGGAATGCTGAATTCCAATGCCATTTGGGGGGATATGAAGATCAATAATAGCTAGCTTATTACTTGGTTGTTGATTTTTCTAGTGCTGGGCCACCAGGCCTGTTGTATTTGTACTCTTTAAATCGAGAGCAGACCTTTGCAACCAAGTGTCAGGGTTTGGTAGCAAGAGAGGCTTTCATTGAGCAGCTGTCCCCTGAAAAACATGCTGTGGATTGAAAATGTGGTTGCAAAATGTGGACAATGTGCACGCGAGTTATTAATGTTTGCAAGAAAATGTGTTGCTTCATCTCCATTAGGATCATTAACCACAGCTGTGGCTTTGCAAGTGAGGAATTCTCCTCTCATTCTTAGAGCTCAGATTTGGATTTCACAAGTAGGGACACAGGTAGTTCCTAGAATTCATTTCCCAGCTACAACATGTGCATGTACAGAGACTAGAAAAGGACTTCCCTTTATCTTAATGGACCTAGCACACAGACTGCAGAAGGAATTTCAAACAAGGCTTTAATGTCAGATGTTTCATGTAGACCATATTTCTCAGAGTGAAAAGGGAATATATATATATATATATATATATGTAAAAGACAATACACTGTCCAGGAAAACAAAGCAAGACAGCCAGCTCTATGACCATTTGACTAGGAGACGGCTCCAGAGTCGTTCCAGTATTGGCAGTACAGCTAAGCCAGAGTTCTCCTATAAGCCAGATGACACACTTGGAAAAATATATTCCAGAGCTTGTTATCCATCCCCTGCACCTGCCAAATTTGCCCATATGGGACCACAGGTGTTGGCTCAACCCAAGGAGGAAATAGATGGAAAAAGGCAGTGAGATGTAGAATATCAAGACCTCAAGCAGTGAGTATCATCAAGCCAGTGCTGAAGTTGCTATGAGTGCCAATTTCTGATGAAAGGATGGTGATCTTCAAAAAGTCCAGTCCAAATTAGAGTGTGCTTTCAGATACATGCATGGGGAGATATTTAAAAGCCTGCCATAGAGCATGCAAATCCAGCCTAGGATGCTCCTTTTTTGCAAATGTATGAACACAACAATTGTCAAATACTTGTGGACACAGCGTGCTGGAAAGCACAGCTTTTAGCTTCAATGGCACAGGGCCCTTTTGGGCAGTTTACTATGAAAAAGCAATTCCCCAAGCACTGTTAAGATAAGTCTACTTACAGTGGTGCAAACAGATCAACACACTCTACTCCAAATTCCCAAGCTGCTCATATCTGGAAATTGTATCTCTGTGTTAGTGTAGAAGGGTGCCCAAGCTAACTACCATGCTGAAAAGCAGGATATATTATACGGAGAGCACTGCAGTGTTAACAGGGCTGTGTGGCTTCTGGACCTGAGACCAAAGGGGCTGAGGGCTCTCTGAATCCCTCAGATGTAACCAGGGAGGAATTTGCTTAGCACCTGCACAGGTCTGATCTGTCTTCCAGGCAAACAAACTAAGAAAGAGTTGTCCTTGACTAAGTGAAACATACCTGGATTTCAGTTGCACAGGCTGGCCCCAGGCTGCTGGCTGCAGATGAGTCAAACCCTGAGCAGTGCACGGCTCAGCACAACATTTGTCATCGGGAATCAAGCATGGGAATTTTAGTATCAAAAGTACAAAAGCCCAGCATTTGAACAGGAACAGCGTCTCTTACATTGCCAGCTTGAGCCATCCAAAAGTTGCAGACAGGTTCCCATACTCATGAACTTTAAATAAAAATCATGCTGCAAGATATGATTTTAATAACACGTTTGGGGTTGGTTACATTTGCTCTCTAGGGGGGTTTTTTACCGCTGGGGTCTACTTCCAAACACTTTCACAACAGGAAGGCTCAGAATATGTTATTTTATGCTATTTTTCAAATGAAAGCTGAGGTTCTTATGCATTTATCTTAACTCCAGGAGCTATGTTTTTTAAGGCACACACCAAATGTCAAGGGACTCACAATAAAATCACAAGAATTGGCAGGATTGCCTTCGCTGGCTTTGGGGAATGAGCAGGTTGTTGTTGGAGCCACACATTAGAGGGAGACACACTCACATGTTCTTAACCAGTGAATTATGCACCGAGGTATAATGGCAATCCGCCCAGCTCTGACATACAGCAACAAGAACAGGATGCACAAAATTCCCAGGCCTCTTAAGCTAGTGGAGAAGCTTTGTTAGTTTCACTAACAAGGGAACCAATGACATAACCTGCCATAAACATGTTGGGACCATTATATACACAGACATGAGATGTATTTAAACTATTAAACCCCATTTAATAACCAAGAAGACAGCTGCGTAATCTGCACATTGCACTCACAAAAAGGAAATAAAAGTAAAATGAACTGGAACATGTGTGTCTGGAGAGAAAAAGAGTAAGAGAAGCCTGAAGACCTCTCAGAGAAATGTAGGGCCCACTTCAGCAGAAACACACTCTTATCCTCCATTCTCTCTTGCTCTGTAGAAACCATACTTCTATAGTTTTGCTTGTTTGATTTAATAGAATTGCCCACACATTAACAATGGGACAGTTTTCAAGCACAGGGAGGAAGCTGGGAGCGGGACTTTATCTTCTCCATTGACAGGGGGAAAAAAATGTGTACATATCTCTGTGTCCAAACGAGCTCAGTACTATCACCCCAGATCAAGACAAAGTCCAAGCAAGTCAGTGCACTAGTCCCTAATTTTCTTGAATTAAGGTGCAAGCACTGAGGCACAATATGGCAGAAAAAAAAGGGCCCTGCTCTCTTCATCTATCTCTGCCTTTTGCCTTAAAGGCATGGTAGATTTACATGCAATAGGAACACTGACTCAAACATATTTAACTAGGATGATGCTCACAACATATTTGGGGTATGGAGGTTTTTATAAATCATATCACTTGTGTTTTGCCATGTGTATGGAGGACGTGTTTAGCTGCATAATAACTCACAGAGGTTTTGTCAGGATCAATTTACATTTGTCACATGCTCTTCAGTCTTCAAACAAAAGCCACAAATAATGGCATTGCACCAGTATTTCATCTTTTTAAAGGTTGTGATATATAGACCATGGAATGGGAAGAAGAGGCGGTGGAGTGGCATATTTCTCTCCCAGTGTGCAAGCACTGATCTCTAGAGGGGAACCAATGTACAAAACTCAGCAGCATCTATCCCTAATACCAAAATAGAGACCAAGAAACCCCTCCAAGGTGCCTAAATGTCTGTATCTAATTTATGGGTAATTTACAATGGAAGTAGACAATATAAAAATGTATACAAATTTGTAGCCTTGCACATCAGGGCAGATAGATAGTTTAACTGCAAAATAATGAACATGAAGTGTCTCTTGTGAGCTGCCAGGTAGACATTTTGATTGCCCAGATTTCATTAAACTCAAACCAGAGAGAGTTTGAAGTCTTCCAAACATTCTTTATCATGTGTGTCGGGGCTCTGAAGCCGATGACAATATATTTCACCAGAGTTGCCAAAAAATTGTTTAATTTTAAGTGATGCCTGTATTGCGTTACTTTTACAAGTTAAGCCAGTGAGTAGGGCACGATCAACTCCATAGAAGAATAAGCCCATTGCCAGTGTTTTCTTTGCATCTGTAAAACCAATTTCATGTAGTCATTCCTTAACCAAGGAGAAAGACAACAAAAACAACAATAAAAACCTTGTTGTGTCCTTCTCTCCTCTGGTCCCCAAATCAGCATTGCTTTTCCCAGCTTTGCCAATCAGACTCAAACAAATGAAGAGTTACAGAGAATGTCTGTGCTGCCAAGAGCTATTTCCAGTGGACTTTGATCAAATGATGCTGTAATCCCTAATGGGAAGCATACCTCATTTATAAGGTATTCTTTGGTGTCATTCCCAAAGATCAGGCCCACGAGCTGTTGAGCAGCAGAGCTCCTTCTCTACAGAAAGGGCATCACTGCCATGTCCAAGGCAGGTGTGAAAGCCTGCCCAGGACAGTGGGCTTTTGGTGTTAGCCATTGCTACAGTCAGAAAAGGCCAAAGTGCTCAGAGGCAAGCCTTAGTGCTGGAACTGATTCAGCCACAGACCTTCACCCAAGAGCAATGACTAACACACAGCAGTGCTTTCCGATTTTATCTTTTCCAGCAAGGAACACAACAGCAAGCTGCTCTGACATTTGCACTTTGCTGCAACTTTGTTGAACTTAAGAGGCTCTGGTTGTTCAGATCAGTATTTTATTTTCCCTGAAGTTTTATTACAAGATCGAGGACAATTAGCTCACATTTTAACAAGGAAGTAATTGAAATGCATGACATTAATAAAAATGATTTATATTGCTATTAAATTAGGATGAAAATCATCAAAGTTCATAATAGCCAAAGAAAAACAAATATAAATTATCTTCATACTCAGTTTGTACCCCGATGCTTATCAGCCTGAAACGTGTGTATTTGTTCTCCAGTGCTGCTGTGCAATTTTGTCATTGTATCTTACTGTTTGGGAAACTCATCATGTTCATTCTATGCTGAATAGTAGCCCTTTTAGCTGAAAAGGTTTATACAGTCCTTATCCACTTAAAATTTCCTCCCAATATAGGTTAAACTTCCAGAGTTTAAGGCATTTTGGGCATCCCCAGGCAAACCTGCTGGAGCCACGTGTCTCACTGAACAGAAGGAGAGCCCTTTGCCATCCAAATCCTTCTGTTTCTTACATCTGTCCAATTGTCTATACATTTATGAAAAAATGTGCTCTCATAAATAATAAAAATTGTATTATTTTTGTTGTGCTTTTAACTTTTTCTCTTATTTTTTTTTCACTGTTTTCACAGGCAAACCAGAAAGATTAAGGTGTTTTTCTGAAATGACAGTTTCAAACCAATACACTCCACTCCCATTTTCTTCCCTGGCACATTTAAAAATTGCAGAGATATCTATTTGTTATGAGATATAATTATGTTAATAACTCCTCAAGAAAAGAAGAAGCAACATGTCCCAGTGGTAGCAGTATAGAACAAGAGATCAAGTTGTCTTTCTACCGCTGGCTGCCTCTGTGATACTAGGAAGAAAAGCTGTCTGTGCCTTTGTTTTAGTAGTGAAATGACAACATATTAACTCCTTCATAGGACTCTTGTCTGAAAAATATTTGGGCACTTCCTATAAAGAAACATTATGTTCTCTTAGCCAAGGTTTCCCAAGCAATCAGGATTTCCCTTTCACATGAATATACAGAAGTCCCTTTTAGCAGCTTTCTGCCCTGCACTAGCATCTTTCATAAAAATCCTTCCTACACCGCCCTCCCAGCTCTCAAATTTTGACCAGACAGCAGCTTCAAAGTGTAGCAAAAGCTGCATCCCTGCAAAGTTTGCATGAAGTTTACGAATCCTGCCCTCCTATGACAGACTATGAGCTCGCTGCCCTTCTAGAGGTTACAAGGTGATGAGAAGACACACCTGACTGAGAGTGGCAAATAAAGTCTCCTGAGCAGTACAATCATAAGGAAAAATCTATCCCTGAAGTTAATAGGTAAGAGCCAGTTCAGAAAAACGGCGCCCCTATGGAGGACCTAAATTTGAAACATGTGGGAAAGGTTTCTGAAAGTGAGTGCCTTTCCTATTAATTGCTGGAAAGATTCCTGGTTTAGATGTCTGAACTTCACAGGAGCAGAGGAGTTCCTTATACATTTAATTTAAAGGAATTGTTCATTTACTACATGTTAAATTGATTTGCTGAATAGGGACCTGTGTTTTAAAGTCATAAAAAATTTCTGTTACTGTGGACACTGTTTCTCTTGCTATAAACAGGTAAACATTTATTTATTAGAATTTGGATTATACAGCTTGCAAGTAATTTTTATAGGTTCCTTAGAAAGGTTCCTTCATGACTCAGAAGGCATCATGCATTATCACATCAATGCAAAGAAAGCTAATAAGACCTTAAGTACATCTGTTTTCTAGAAAATAAAATTTAAAAAAAGAAATGTTCCGGTTTCCCATTTCCTTAGCAAATCATCTTTACTTTTTTGAAATAGGAAAGCATTAAATGCTCTGTCTCCATGATGAGTTTTAAATAGATATTTTCAATGAATTATCCTGATTGAGCTGCCTGTCAAGATAATGGTATAAATTGCTCCTTCAATCTACATTTACAAACTGATTTGAACAGCTTCAGTAAAGACTCGGACAAAAGTTAAAGGAATCTGATGTAAATCAACAATGAGATTAGTGTTCAGATCTCCTCTCACAGACAGGCTGTGCTGCAGCTGAACAGACTCATGTTACAGTTTCTTTTCTGTTTTGCTTTAGTTTCTCCATTTCAACTTTGTTCAAATGTTCAAATATAAAAAGTATGAGTGGCAGGCTAGAAAGAGTGTTCTGAGATAGATAATGAAATATTTCCAGAACCTTGGGTAGTGTGTCTTAAAAACTTGCATTCACAGAATGAAGGACTGAATTCTACATGCACAAAATACATTTGAATGTTGAAAGACCCACACAAAAAAAGGATTTTAAAAAGTGGGGATTTTAAAGTACTTTACATGTGATATGGACTTAAAAGGAAAAAGCATTACTAGTCTTATTAACCAACCTCAATCTCATATAGAAAATGTTGTTTTTACCTTTACCTCCTTACTATAAAAAAAATATTTTTCTTGCTGCGTTTAGTTTACTTTAAATCACTTGATCATTATAGTGATCCCCCTTTTGTTTGTAATTGAGAGGATTTAGGTGTTCTAGTAAATTTTAACAGCATGTTCCAATCCTGTTTTACCTTCTCAATTACTTTACAGCCATTTTTAAAACAAAAAGGAATAATTATAATTGGACATAAATTTGCAGTATTCATGTTCTGAAAAATGATTAGAAGCCTTGAAAAATGTTGACATACCTCACTATTCTGTTTTGCTCTGTTTTAAATATCGGTGCATTTATTAAAGCTGGTTGGAAAATTTAATCATATATAATATTTTCTTTTTCATCAGATGTGAATTCTTTCCAGGTTTTTCAGGACTCTCATTTTTCTATATGTCTCAAAAAATCTGTATTAAATGAGGTAGGATTTATTCCAAGTTATCCAGTGCATATCTTCAAAGAAGTATGTTATGTATATATCTTTTAAAATAACTTATTATGTAAATAGTCATTAATACAGAATAGCTGGGGAAAGATTACTTTAAAAGATGTTGATCTTTTAAAATGCTGCATGAGAGAGATTTAACGAATGCAGTGAATATATTGAATTATAGTTCTGTAGTTATAGTTTGTGCAGTATTTTATATTCATCAGACTTAACTCTTAAGGTTATTTTCTACATATCCTTTTCACCATAGATACATGTTATCTGCTGTTTTCCATAGCTAAAAACTAATTTCTGAAGGGCAAGGTTTTTGTCTCTTTGACTCGCTGTGTGATACATGATTCTTTCTTCACCGAAAAATAATTCGTACGTGTAGTGCAAAACTCTCCACGTGCAGAATGTGGATGCTCAGACTCTGATCTCACAGCTCTGGGCACAGAGGACAGACGGCTGCAGCCAACCATGGCCACGCTCGAGCCCATGGCTCCAGTTCAGGACCCACACAAGGAGCTGCAGCAGGAGCAGGAGCAGTTCAGTCACCTTGAACAACCAGCTCAAGGTCAGGGGGAGTTTTGGGTGAAAGGGCTTTAGAAATAACCTTATAGGTGGCTTTTAGTCACTAAGACCTGAGGGTATCCCCTCCTTCCCCCAGCTTTAGGGATCTAACTGAGGCTAGTTTTGGAGCCCAGTCCTTGTAAATTCCCAGTATGGTCCTGGAAGAAAGACAGGCTTCGTCTCCACTTCCAGAGCACTTCCAGAGCTAAGACTGGATGTGATGTCTGGAGGAGCTGACCTCTGCCTATCGACTGCTGTGAAAGTGCAGCCTGAGGAGATGCTTACTTAGGCACTTGAAGAAATTTCCTACAGCTCGGCAGAATGGATCCAGAAATAGAAGTACTGCAAGAAAAGTGGCACAGCTGGGTCATAGATTTTGCCAAAGATGCTTATTATAAGAGTGTTTATATAATTTAAGCCTGGAATTAAATCCTGCTAGACATAAACTCCAGTATTTTTTTTAACCTTCTGAACAGATTTCCCATCAATCTCGGTGGTGGTAACCCAAGGTGAAGCCTGGTCAAGCACTGCTTGTAAACACATAGAAGTTGAAGTATGCAAGTGGTCCTTCTGGAGTCAATGGACTTGGCTTTTTAAAGTGGGATTATTTGGCATGTGCATAATGAACAGAACTTCAAAATGGTGATGTCCAAGCCAAGGCCAAAGGGCTTGAAGGCAGCAAGGCAGGAGGCAGTAGCAGTTCAGTTCCTCTAGGGGAGAGGAGAGACAAATGGCTGTAATTGCTGCTTGAAACTGTTCTTGCTACCCATGGAGTTGCCCAAATTCAAGAAACCAGCAGGGACTCTGACCAGTCATTATAGTGATTTCTCCTTTGCCAAGGGAACTGAGCTGCTACAGTTTCACGTGAGCTCACTCCAGCAAAGGGAATATCCTCAAACACCTCATAAACTGCTTTGAAATTTTGGGTTATGGTGATTTTTTTTTTTTTTTTTAGGTTTTGGTTGGGTTTGTTTTGGTTTGTTTTTTGTTTGGGGGTTTTTTTGCAAATTGTTCAAGAGCAAAGGAAAACAACCTTAAACTACAAAAGGTCAACTCCAGAGGTGCAAAGCAGAAAACAGTGACTATCAAAGCGTCAAAGTCTGGTGAACACAGCTAAAACAGTTTTGATGCAGATCTTGGATTCAGTATGATACTGAGCGCAAGTAAAAACAACCTTGACTGAGCTAGCATTAATTCCATATTTAGGCATGGCTGCTTCCAACCTTTTTCCTGAGTTAAGCCCCACCACTAATTTCAAGACTGGGTTATCCCTGAGCATAGACTACGTTGTTTCTAGTAAAGCCTGCACCCTCTTTTTCGTTCTTACTTTCCTTTTTATTTCTTAGATTACAGTATATTGAATATTCATCTTAAGCTCTATTTATTGGTCTCTTTTTTTCACATATGTCACTTTTGGCCTTTCAGCAGCACAAATGTCTGGGCCACAACAACAACAGGAAGAACACTGCTGACAGATTGCTGTTTTCATCTGTGATTTAACATCAGTCCTGCCCAGGCTCTGAACAGTTTCACATTGCTCAGGAGCCTAAATCAACTCTCCAGGCAATTCCACCTTACTCAGCACCAGGCATGCTCCTTGCTCATGGCAAGAGGAGAACAGGAGAAGTGGGGTCAGTGCAGAATACACTGGGCAGGAACACACTGTGGGATGGGGGCAGGCAAGGCTGAAACAAGCTGGTGAGAAGGCAGAGGTCAAGGAAGATGTGACCAAGGCTGAGAATAAGGTCAAAGACTCAGGGGCATGTAGGGCTAGAAGTTAAGCACAGAAATACATTTACATTAGTTAACTTTGGCTTTCTCTAGTTGTATTCATCCCATCAAACACTCCTGGCTCTGACTGAAGATCTCCTGCCTGTCTGTGCTAACTCTCAGACTGTAGTGCACAAGGTTGCCCATGATAGAAGTGTGCAAGGTACCTGTAGCTGTGCCCCAGATAACAAGTTTGACATGCCAACACAGATGTACCCAAAGACTCTTCACCCAAGCACCCATTCACTAACCATTTGCTGTGTTATCTGACAATCAAGCCTGAGGTCCATTTCCCATGTACACAAGACCCACTGCCAGTTAGGCATGTCCTCATTCATAATAACAAGAGAACAGAGTTTATACTACATCAATATGAGTTTCACTTTGTATCCTTAATATTCTTCAACTACGAAAGGTTTTGTGCCATATAGAAATTACTTTGCCAATGCAGTTTTCTGGCAGCAGGAAGATATGTTTGTCAATTATTTGTATCATCTTCATTCTGAAATAGGACTGTGGCCAAGGAGGAGGAAGGACATCAAGGGACAAATCCCATCTCAAGGCTACCATCATCTTTATGCAGCCACTACAGTTTCCTAAACCCACCTTCCTCTAGCCTGAGGAAGGAAAAAAAGCTTGACAAAGTATGGTCCTCATCAGGCCATCGGAGTGTTTGTTAAGTGACAAAACCAAACAATCCTTTTTCATGAGGGTTGTGTCGAAAAGTGACTTTCCTTTTATAAACAGGCACAAGTTTCTCTCACTCATGTCTGTTTTCTATGTGTGATCATTGCAGGGGAGGGAGGGGAGTCAAAGTGATTCAGCGCCTGGAGCCTCATCCAAGACTCTGCACAGCTTGGATCACCATCATGTTGGGAAGCGGGAGGATGACAGGAGGCTCTGCTAGCAGAATGCTTCAGATTGTTTGTCCTTGCACTTAATCCACTTTATACTTCCTTTCATGCCAACACTAGCAGCAACCAGCAGCTTTGAGACACTGGCAGTTTTGTGTAGCTCTTGCACATTGTTTTGCTTCAATTTTTCCTCTCAGCATTGAACTTTTTTCTTCTCTTTTGTGATTTCTGTGGTGATTATGAAAGGTGTGCCTGTGAAAACAATACTGACAAAGGGTTCCATTCAGTTCGCCCAGGAATACAGCAGGAATTACACTGAAGGTATCCAACTATTGTAGAGTCATGGAATAAATTAGATTGGAAGAACCTCTGAAAGTCATCTGGTCAAAAGTTGCACTCAGAGCTTCAAAATTAGATAATGTTGCTCAGGGTTTTGTTCAGTCATGTTTTGAAAATCTTCAGAGATGGAAATTGCACAGCCTCTCTGGACAATCATACCTTGGTTAACCACTGATCATCGTTTTTTCCTTACACTCTGTCAGGATTTCCCTTGTTGCAGATTGTAACTATTGGCTCTTGTCCTTTCGCAATGAACATCTGAGAAGAGTCCAGTTCTATCTTCTCTGCAATCCTCCTTTGGGCAGCTGGACACAACAGTGAGTCAATACCTGCTCTGCCCCTGTTCCTACTGCTGAGCAAACACAGATCTCTCAGCCTCTCCTCCTACCTCACCACGTGCCACAGCCCCCAACCAGCTCAGTGGTCTTGGTTGAACTCATTTGAGTATATCCGTGTCATTTTTGTACTAAGGTGACAACTGAATATAGCACTCCAGCATAGGACAAACAGAAAGGAATCACCATGTCCCTCAGCCTGCTGGCTACGCTTGAGCTGATACAGCCTAGTGCACAGTAGCCTCACTGGCACAGGTGCACACTGTGGACTTCTGTTCCATCTCGTGTCCACTAGGACCCCTACCTACCCCTTTGTTGCAAAGCTTCTTCCTAAAAAGCAGTCGGTCCTGGGACACAGGGTTACTCCATCCCAGGTGCAGGACCTCACATTCCTTTTTGTTGAGCTTCCTGAGGCTCCTGTAGGCCCATTTCCTCAGCTTGTCATGTCTCTCTGGATAGCAGGCAAATCTCCAGCACACTCAATACTCCCCTCACTTGGCATCATCCACTGAGGTGCCTGCCATGCTGTCACCTGGGGCAGTGGTGAAGGTTTTGAGCACTACCCATCCCAGTACCACAGCTGAGAGACACCGCTCAGCACCAACGACCAGCCAGACTTGAGCTCATTAAACACTCGCCTCCAAGCACAGCCAGATTTTCAGCCACCTTGTATTCCACGTCTCTCGAGTTTGGCTACAGCTCTGTTACCTCTCTTGCCTGTGGACATTAGTGTTGCTCTGTGGCTGAGGAAGCATTGCAAAAATTCAAGCACAGAGATCAGAGGCAGGAGATCTGGGCTGTTTCCCAGTCTCTGCTGTGTGACCTCCGGTAAGTGGCCAAAGCCACAGAGACCAGATGCTACATGTTGTTTAAATAAGTCAGCCTATCCCAAAAATTGTAGATGCAGCTGCATCTGGGGCAAAACTCTGCTTGTGTGACAGCTGAACTAACATCCCTGCCAACAACAGGAGCTCGTGCCCAGAATTAATAAATATATTAAAATCAAAATTAAAATTTAAAAAATACTTCTGTAAAGATGTTCCACTCCAACATCTAAATCTTAGCATAATGTCTTAGTCTCAAGCTTCAGTCTTCATGCCTACAGAATGGCAACTTAACTTTGTATGCTGCAGTGGAGCCAGTGGTCTACTTCAGTGTTGCATATGAATTATAAATAAAATAATGCAATCAGCTATAAAACTTTTTATGCCATAAAAATCTCCATGCAAGGTGATTTCAGATGAGAAGCAAGTCATGGGCAGAAACTGGATGATCTCTGTGAATGCTGCAGCTCTCGGGGTGCCGCATTGCTATTACCTTCACAACTTGCTGTATTTTGAGGACCAAATAATACTGGATATGCAAAAATTTCAAGATGCACAAAACTTGAATAATTTTAGACAGTTTCATGGGATGTCACAAGGGCTACACAGGAGCCAAACTGATTAGAACTGAGGTAGGATCGGAAATCAGCTGCAGAAAGAGAGGCAAAAAGCTTCCAGCCATGCCATTGACAAAAAAGGCCTTTTTCTCCCCACATTAAAGGCTCAGGAATATCACTGCGATCATTTCACATTAAGATTCAGGGAGAGGGTCAGGCATGTTCATACACAGCTTGCTATCATGCATCCCTCTTTACATGTGTTTTATTCACACATTGGAGTGCAGAGGAATATCTTAGGTCCCAAACAGGAACAAAATATAGTACCTGCAACTGGGCAACAGTCCTTCCTCCACTTTTTGCTTGCCTTCCTGACAGTAGGAGATCGGGGCTCAGCATGAAACTCCATGGAGGTGTGTTGGATGGAGCTGCAAATAAGGTGTATGAATACAACATAGTTACAGTTCTGTATCCGTGTGGGTTCTGGTGGACAAAGAGCTGGACATGAGTCAACAGTGCGCTCGCAGCCCAGAAAGCCAACCGTGTCTTGGGATGCAACAGCAGGGTGGGCAGCAGGTCAAGCAAGGGGATTCTGCCCCTCTGCTCTGCCCTAGTGAGACCCCACCTGCAGTGCTGTGTCCAGCTCCGGGGTCCTCAGCACAGGAAAGACATTGATGTGTTAGAGTGGGTACAGAGGAGGCCACAAAGATGATCAGAGGGAAGGGATGAAGCACCCCTCCTGTGGAGACAGGATGAGAGTGCTGAGTTTGTTCAGCCTGGGGAAGAGAAGACTCAGGTGAGACCTCTAGCAGCCTTCCAGTACTTAAAGGAAGCTTATAAAATAGGAAAGCAACTTTTTACACTGGCAGATAATGATAGGACAGGGGAGAATAGTTTTAAACTAAAAGTGGAGAGCTTTAGATTAGATATTAGGAAGAAATTCTTTACTGTGAGGTTGGCAAAATAGTGGAACAGGCTGCCCAGAGAATCTGTGGATGCCCAGTTCTTGGAATTGTTCAGGTATGCATGGGACTTGGAGCAACCTGGTTTAGTGGCAGGTGTCCCTGCCCCTGGCAGGAGGGTTGAAATTGATCTTCAGGGTCTCCTCCAAGCCAAATCACTACGTGATTCTGTACATACTCAGGGCTTTGCCCCTGCCTGCAGACACACCTGCCTCGCGCGAGGATCCCCAGGGAGCCCCCAGGATCACTGAGTGGCGCCTGGGAGGTGGGAAAACGGGGAGACACTGCTCAGACAGCGGTGCCCACGGCAGGATCCCGCTCCCTCCCTTCGCCAAGGAAATTTCCTGCACAGAAATGCCGGCGCAAAGCCCGTCAGCCCCGCAGGGACCGAGCCCGGCGGGACGCGGTGGCCGAGCCCGGTGTGCCATCCCGGAGCGATCCCATACGGCGGAGAAGGGAGACCCCTAACGGGAACCGGCGCTAAAAGCGGTCCCGCAGGAGGCGGGAGGTGAAATCCTGACGCTGGGGATTCTTTGGGAACGAGCGGGCAACTATCGCTCGGAACGCGGCTTTTTGAAACACATCGGGCTGCTGTCCCACCGCCACACCAAGGATGTGACAGCAGCACCGTGCGGAGATCAGCCGCGTAAGCAGGGGACAAACGGCATCAAAATTGTTTCCCTCAAGGGAGCAAAAGGACACTGCACCTTGCTCTTCCCCTTTGCTGCGGGCCATGAGCACCAAGCCCTACTGAAAGGAAGTCTGACAGGTCCCATGGAACAAAAGGATACAATTCCTGTAGTGCAGCACCAATCTGATTCACCACCTTCTGACCGCAAAATGGGCACATAAGTGATACGAGGCAGTGACTCCACAGATCATGTTCCCAAACAGACCTCCACTCACAGGGAGGCTGAGCCTTGTGACTTACAGATCCTCTAGAGTCACACTGCAAACACTGCCTGCTAATCCCTCACAAGGGTCCCTGGGAACAAGTGATGTTGCCATTTTGCAGATTTTGTATTCCCAAGGGGATGAGGGGAGGCTCCAGCTCGTCAGACTGATGGAAACAGCACTCACCTCTCTGACAGCAAAACGATGAGACAAATTAACTGGTGAGGCCGAGCAGCAGATCACCCCCACAGCCAAACAGGCAAGCATGGAGAATTCACCAGAGGAGAGAGCAGCCATGCAAGCCACCGACTGAAATCAAGAAGAAATCTCACAGATCACTGTTAATGACAGCTGCTCAGCAAGGAACAAAGTGCTTCATACTGGTCATGGGCCGGAGCCCATGGCTGTCCATGCTGGCCATCATCTTAGACAGATGTACAGCCATAGCTTGCCAGGGAATTCAAGCTTTTGTAGTCCTAGCCTACGTTGCGGTAACCCGAGATAGGAAATAAAAGCGACTTCTTGCCAGCATTCCTGGATGCACTTCAGGATGAAAGCTGTGTGCTTCTCTCTGGCCAAGCTGGGCCTATAACTGTGCGACTCTAGGGAAGCACATGAGTGTTTTTATGCTGAAAATGTGACTCAGCAAGTTCTGTGCTCAGCTGGATCTTGGAGGAGGCCATTGGTGTCTGACCAGCTGATGAGAGCTGGCCTCCATGGAAGGCCACCACTGGTGCAGGTACCTGTCGGGAGGAAGGATGGGGGATGCCACAGTACATGGCAGAGAGAGAGCAGAGATGCTGTAGAAAGAGGTTGAGATGAATACTGTGGGTATTAGGGGTAGTCAGGGAAAAGGGTACAGGAAAGGAAGGAGCACAGGGCTACTCTACAGGAGAAGAGGAGAAGGGAAGGACATACTAGAGTGGGGCATCTTAAGAAGGAGCAGGGAAATTATGCTGATAATAGGTGCCATCCATTGTGGCACTGACTGCAATAAGCATATCAACAAAATATCTAATTCTTTAATACAAACAAGCATTTTTCTTGGTTCCTGTCAGTGAATGGCTCAGCACCCTTGGCTCAGGGCACCAGAGGTAGCAGCAAGGGGAGAAGCACGTCTGAGCTTGATGTGCCTAGGGTCTCAGAAGGGTTTACTTGGGTTTAACTCTAACTGAAATAAATGAGATTTAAGCAAAGGCATAACTGCTGCACTCAATAGAGGAGTTTTCTTGAATATGGCCTTCATTGAGAAGTGTTAATTATATGTATTTCCTCCTGAAGACATCTGCCTGTGAGGACAATTTCATCATCTCTGAGATGCTCAAGTACGTTAGCAATAAGGCTTCTGGGCAGGGAGAGCACTGAATTTCTCAGATCCCAGTTCTGCTACGAGAGATCATGAGAAATAGTATATTTTTTTTTCTCTGAAAAAACTTCAAATATCTGCTTCATCAAGACTGCTGCTTAATGCAGGACTGCTCCTCGTGAGAAAGATGATGGTCCCATCTTGGGCTGCCAACTCCTTCACACCACAACTTAACAGACAACTCTGAAGACCACCATCATGGTAGTGTCACAGGCACTACAGAAACAAGCAGTGGATGCTCCACCTCCTCCACCTGCATGGAGAAAAAGTGATGTGCCTTCAGCAGAAAATAAACACATGCAGTAAAATACCAGAGCAAGGTGGGGAGAAAGTCTGACAAATTAAAAAGAAGGATCAGATTCCAGCATGCCCCAAAGGTCATTCCATGCAGGGTCTGCCGGAGGGAAGGTGGGAGCAGCATCGCTCCTCCAGGGAGGGTGCCCAGCTACCACTCTCTTGTTGATTAATCCTGGGGAGCAGGAGGCAGTGGAGAACACCCTGCCAATTGTAAATGTGGTGATGGGGCATTGGGGGCATATATATGCATCGTTAGTCATCCACAAGAATTTTGTTTTTGTAACCTCTACATTTTTATCTGTCACTTCGAGCAATAAATATGCACTCCCGCCAGTGATTTGACATTACACTTGCTTTGGATGGTTGCCTTTCCCAAATATTAATAGTAACTCATTGTGGACACAGCATTGGTATTTAGTTAGATCAGACCAGCTTCTTTTAAAAAACAACTTTTCGTATAAAGAGAACAGATGTTTTTAATTTACACAAAGAACAAAAACAAAGTTCTATTGTTCAGTTACAGTGAATGCAAACATTACAGGCACAGAGAAATTAACACCAATCGCACGTTAAAAAAGAATTAAAAGCCCATCAGTGTACAGGTCTGCTTATTTGCGCTTTTTCCCCCACTTTAATGATTTAGTGGCATGCAATGATAACAACTCTTTTGGAATTATGCATGTAAGTGTGGCATATTTTAAAGAAAAAAATGATGTTAACACATCGACACTTTCTAAACATACATATACAGATAATATAATTATAATACTTTAATAATAACAAATGAGGAATGTAAACTCTCACAGTTGAGAGCATAAGCCAACTACCAGCTCATGGGGATTGGAAGAAATTGCCTGTTGGAGCTGATTTTTCCATAATTGTTGTATACAGGTATATTTTCCCCTGCACGATCTGCACACAATAGCAAGACCTCAACCCTCTGAAACATGACATGTGCATACAGAAACAGAGCAGTGGCATCAGTGAGGTTATCTTGTGGTATGGTATGAAGTTAAACCAGAACTATCCTTATATGATATGTTTCTCTGGGGATCTCAAAGCCTTTTGAATGCGCTTACAAGCTCATGGCATGCACGGATTGGAGCAGAGCTCAGGCACATGTCCATGCCAAGGTGGCCAAGTTCGTCCCAGAACAACAGTGCTACCCTGCAGATGGAGGCTGCTTGCACCTCTCTGTGTCTCACAGACACCCCAAGAAAGTGTTTCTCAGAGATGAAGCTTAACATCATTCCCATTCCTCACCTTCCGAACACACTACCTGGCTAACTAATTCTCACCTTACTCCAAAGGCATATCTCTTCCAAGGGAGAAGCATCTCTTCTAGCATCTCCTTCTTGAAGATTTCCTAGAGGCTCTCTCTAATTGAGGCACGTCTTAGCTCACCTTCTATTTTTAGGTTTAGAAACACTGACATACCAATATTTCTAATTATTTCAGATTTGCCAGTCCTGTAGCTGCAAGAGGACGAGGAGGACAGGGATACATTAAACTGGCTTCTCCCAGCTCTTTATGAGCAAAGATTGCTGTACAGAGAAGTTGTGGACACTCCATCCCTACGAGTGTTCAAGGCCAGGTTGGATGGGGCCCTGAGCAACCTTATCTGGTAAATGGCATCAGTACCCATACCACATTATAGTGATTCTATAATTCTATGAATCTGTCTATGATACATTAAAACAAGACTTTGCCCCATTCCCTCTTCCATTGTTCACTACTTATTTTTTTTGTCCAATAATGGGTGCTGTTTTACTCTATCCCACACTCAAAGTATCAAACTCTGAGGCTTACTTCAAATCAACACAGGACCCAGTGGAAAAAAAAACAGAACAAACAAAAAAACTCTCCTTGTTTCTTAACTAGTTCGAAAAGTTAGAATTAAAAATAAAGTTATAATTAAAGTTATAATATAATATGATATATATATATATATATAAAAATATGATACATATAACATTATAATAAAAAGTTATAATTAAAATACTCATGACCAAAAAGTTAAAAATCTTTTTATGTAGCATTAGGGGAAACCTGGAGATTTCAGTGCTGCAGAACAACAGACATACAAACACCATGACTCAAAGAGCTGGAGCCTTTTTCCACCACAGAAACCAATCCTCACTGGGAGAGGTGCTATATGTGTGCTGCTCCAAGTGGCCGATTGTAAACTTTCAATCACATTATATAATACAAACCCCAGTTCCAGACCCATGCAGGAAAAAAAAAAAAAAAGNGCCCTGAGCAACCTTATCTGGTAAATGGCATCAGTACCCATACCACATTATAGTGATTCTATAATTCTATGAATCTGTCTATGATACATTAAAACAAGACTTTGCCCCATTCCCTCTTCCATTGTTCACTACTTATTTTTTTTGTCCAATAATGGGTGCTGTTTTACTCTATCCCACACTCAAAGTATCAAACTCTGAGGCTTACTTCAAATCAACACAGGACCCAGTAGAAAAAAAACCAGAACAAACAAAAAAACTCTCCTTGTTTCTTAACTAGTTCGAAAAGTTAGAATTAAAAATAAAGTTATAATTAAAGTTATAATATAATATGATATATATATATATATATAAAAATATNNNNAGACCCATGCAGGAAAAAAAAAAAAGGAGAAACCAAAACATTACATTCATACGGTACCTTTCAGCTTGAAAGAACCCCAGCCATGAATCATCTTATCCACCACAGAACACCATCACCTCAAGGTCGAAACGCAGCAGCTGTTTATTACCCTACAAGAACACTGAGATGGGTGTTCTTATCCAGCCAAAACAGCAAGGAAAACCGAGTAGACAAACATAATAACCTGGAACACACAAGCTTGTCCTCCCTACCTTTATAATCAGTATCAGAGGAACTTTAGGGACCACAAGCAGCTGATGCTTCCAGACGCCCAATGCTAACAATGCTTTCCGCAGCACTTAAGCGATCCTTGGAAGCCAAAACCGTTTGACCTGGACTTGCTTTGCTTTGCTTGGTTGACAGTGAGGCCAAGAGCTGGCTATAGCACACTGACCACAATTTCTATGTCACATCCAAAGTCATTTCTGCCACATTTAGAACCATGATTAATGCCAGAAACTGAGTAACCATGATAGTCTGAGTTGTTCAAAGATGCAGAAGTTCATCTCGCTGCTCGTGGCAGCTAATTGTAGTTGTGTACCTGCTCTGGCAGTTGATTGCTATTTAATAAATTGCAATGATGTCCTCTCAAACATGGCTCCCTCAGACCTTGATTCTCAGTATCTCAGGGAGATGCTACATGGCTCTTGGAAGTGGCTTATCAAATTTGGAACTGTTTGCTATCCAAATATACTGAAGTTTTCACTCAAAATTCAAAATCTCAGTGTTACACCACACTCATCACTGTGGTATCTGAGTACCGCCATTTCCAGCCGAATTCCAGCCCCAGCTGGATTCAATGAAGAGTCACTCTGAGCCCAGGGACGCAGAGTTAATGCAGGCCAGGATCATGCAGCGAGTCCTGCGTGGGCTCATGAGAAGTTGTTGCAGAAGTTGGACTTCGGTTCCCACTGAAGGAGAAAGGTTCTTGTGGCCAAAGGACATTAATTAGGAGATTGCTAAAGCCCCAGGGCTCCTCTCCAGAGCACTCACACAAGCATGCCACCGTTCCCTGCTGTGCAAAGTGAGTGTTTCTGGCAGGGCAGTGGCATGGGTTTTGCTGTTACTGCAGAAGTCCTCTGAGAGAGTGGGACAGAGGGAGAAATCACACCAATTGCACTGTGTCCTGGTAGTGGATGTGTCTACTGACTTGTTTATCCCTAAGTGGTGTGAAGTGTGCTGTGAAAACAATCTCAATTGTACAGCACAGCTGTGCTCATGCCTGTGAATCAAAATGAGGTAAAAATGGTTGGGCAATGCCCCAAAATGGGGACCAAAAGGAGATTGAGCCCTAGGTTTCAGTGGCTAAAATGTCAACCTAAGTGTCCCCATCATGGCCCATCCACGCCACACAAGCTGTGTTTTCAACTCTCTGACCCTCTCAGCCTCCTGGGTTCACTAGCAGTCCAAGAAGAACAACTCCCATCAGGAGCTAAGAGTTTGTCTTCCCAGGCAGTATGTTTGGCTTTCACAGACCTGCACAGGGTCTGACAGTGATATCGGAGCACTTCTAAAAACAAGATGTTTTCACCAAAACACTCTCCGATAATCAAACAAATCAAAGGGCAACCTAACTGGATCCACAAAAGCAAAACGTGCAGCTGCCAAAGAACTGCTGTTATCTCTGGCATGGCTGGGTCACTGGGACATTTCACAGAAACAAAAATGTATTTCCTGTGTAGCCCCAGTTAAAATACCTCTGGGGAAATGTTTCATGTGCTCTTGAGACCTGAAGCCAAAGCTACCCAACTGGCTTGTAAGGAATGAGAATACTTCCCTGGAGTTGATGGAAAGCTTCGAGCACCCTCTGCTGCACTCATTACAATTAGGCTCAGCAGCAGCCTCTGACCTTGCAAATACCTGGCAGAAGTGTGCTGTGCCCTTCCAGCGGGAGGGAGGCTGCCTCCCACTGCCAGGAGTAAGCTCAGATAACATTGGAAGACACTGCAGGACTCATCCCAGGTGTGTCTCCACAACTGAGGCTACCAGTCTCTCCTGGTCCACACACAAGGCTTGGAGAGCACAGCACAATCTGTAAAAGGTAAGCTGTACCTCTCCTCCTTCATCTGACCGAGCTCCATCTCCACAGCTGTGTTCACTTTACCTCACAGGGATAAGGACTTTGCTGCCTGTGCACAGGTTTTTGGGGGCATATGGAGGCTGTGAGTCACTTGCTATGCAGGTAACAAGACTTTGGTCACCACCCCCTAAATTTTCCATTTTGATCTTTTTTTTTTTCTCTGTGTTCACCCTATTATTAGTTCATGTGCTTATACTGCAGGATCTGGCTGCTTTTCTTGCTGTTCTGGCTGGGACAAGGGAGGCAGATAGCTCCCCCAGGTTGGTGAAATATGATAAGATGATAGGGGGAAGAGGCAAGGATGAGAACTTGGTTATTTTGTTTACAACAGGATATGCCTCTTCTCTGCCCTTCAGTCCCAATGACTCATCTACTCTATATGTACTCCCACCAGGTTTTGTAGAGAGCAGTTGCCGCTCCAGAATTTTTTTGATGAAACTGAATAAACTCTTTCTCCAGGGAAAGTTCTTCCAGCTGGAAATCTATGGTGAGTCACAAGTGTCTGCCCCAAATACCACGAAGGCTGAGGAATCACCCAAGTGATCACAGGGGTCTGTGATCTGCATGCTGCTGCCATCTATTGATAATCGGTAACTGACCCCAAGGAACCTGCAGCACATCCTTGTCACCTACACCTGGCCTCTCACCCTTCAGTCTGGCCAGTATCCCTACAGAGGAATAAAGCTGGTATCTACAGCCACAGCCCCATTTTCCCCTTACAATTAGCATGCTGGAGAAAGGATGGGCTGAAGAGAAATGACTGATAATTGGCTTTCATGCTTTCCTCTGCTGAGCTCTTACACGTGTCTAGCATGAAAAACAAAGCTGACATTGCAGATTTTATATGTCCTGGACAGCACAAATGACAACAGCAGTGTAGGATGGTTAATACCCAGAAAACACACTCTCAATGAGCACTGAGGGCTGCAGCAATTAAAGGACTTTGTTTTGGGGTTTTTTAATTTCCTTTTCATTTAGCACCACAATGATAGTTAAATACCCTAATTCAGATTGAACAAAAGGTTTCCATTTTGCTGGGGAAAACAAAAGTCTACCAAACCAAAATGAAAACCAGAAAAAGTTCACATCAGATTGTAAAAAGTATGTGATTTCACCTCAAACTAGTTTAATGTCTGTTGAGATCAGTCCACTTTTTTCCGGGTTTTGTTTTTGTTTCACTTGATTTGGAGACAGAACTGAAAAAAACAAATACGAAAAGGGTGTGGGGAGAAGTGATAGCATTTATGAGAGCAACTGATACTGCTGGAAAAAACAGACCGGCCTTCAGGCACAACATGTTGTTTGTTTCTTCCAGATCTATCAGTTGGTCTCATAAAAGCTATTCCTTCTTATTCCAAAGTTATTCCTACTTATCTCCTTAGTCTATCCAGGCTGCAAGCATACAGTTACTCAAACAGCAGTTACAGTACTGTTCTACTTATAAAGATGACAGACAAATCTAGAAATTGCAGTGGCACCTAGTTAAACCCTATCTATTTGTGCAGATTCTTGTGTCTAACCCAAGACTAAAATAGTTCCTTAATCAGAGAGTAGATAATTAACAAAATATGGTGTTATTAACTCTACCAGCACCAAGAGCTGAGTGCAACCAGCCCTTATCATGTCTCTTACTTGACTCCCCCATAGGTTTCACAGCATGCAGAGATGAGCAGCAAACATGATCAATATGTAAAAATGCCCATCCAAAAATCAGTCCATTACTGCATCCTTTGACCAGTGTGAGCAGCAGATTATCACAGATTGATGATTTTTAGAAATGAAGGGGCTTAATAGCCCATAACTGTTTTCTGGGGATTTAGGGAGGGAGAAATGTAGGTGAGGCCTCAGAGAAGCTCTCCATAATAGTACTTCAAGGTGGCAGTGGCAAAAGCTTCTGGATGCAAAGAAACAGGCATTAAAGTGCACATTATGTGAGTGATATTGAGTTGTTCCAGACTGTCTCGTGCACTCTTATAAATTGGCAGCACAGTTTCACCAGCTCCTTAACAGCACACATCACTGGAGAGCACCCAACCAGATGGACCTGTTCAGAGAAGAGCTGCATGAGAGGGTCTCAGCACCACTCTGCATCATTACTTGTCCTGAGCTTTGCATCCCACACATCATTCCTTTTTTCTGTAGATCCTTATGCTGGCCCCATTCTGCTGGACGAGAAACTAGCATCTCGCTGTGGCTATGTGCTGTCAGAAGACGTGTGGGGCAACCCCGTCTTCCGCGCGTCAGTGCTCGGCTGTCATGTGGCCAATGAGGTAAGACCCAGACACGGGCTTGAAAACAGCTCAGACTGCACACCCTCTCCAAAAAGACAAGATTGAGATATTATATGGTATTCTAATGGCATGTTCTGAGAATAATGAATTCAAGGAATCAGTGTTGGTAGAAATGAATAGGCAATGGCTCTCCACTATGAGGTTTGTTCAGTGTGACTGACATGGGATTTCCTCTCTCCATGGAATGACACTTAGCCTAATGTGCTGACTAGCTGCCAGTTCTCAAGCACATCGTTGTAGCTGCGGATTTGCCAGAGAGTTTCTTGAAAGCCTCTCTGGAAAGAAGTAGGCATCTGCTTGAAAAAGCAACGTTTTCAGTGTGATTCTGGCAGATTGTTTCCTGGCTTAATTTGTGTGGTAATGTGCCTGTTAACACATGCCTAGGAACGTAGATCACACACGTCTATTAGACCCAGATTTGTCTCATGTAACTTTAGCCATCTAAAAGATAATGTCTAGCCTAAACTAGTTGTTTAGGCTTCCACAATAGTCAGTGGAGAGAAGCAGGCATCTCTGGAAGGTGATTCACACCTTCCAAAAATACATGTAAAAGTGTAGCCTGGACTTGTAATTTCTAAATATTACTTGAGATGAAATGTACCCAGAAACAGAATATATCAGAGTAGAAACTTCATTGCTTGTCCATGTTTAGTCTGGTTGGTCCTGGAAGCCCCACAGAAAAAATATGGTAAAACTTTATGGGCAGAGGTTACATTAACAAGGACAGGGGGTGTGCAATGTACTGTGCAATGATCTGGATTTCTAGGCTGGAAATTTCTCTGGAAAGGTTTTGCTTTTTTCTGTAGAAAAATAAACGTCTATGTCAGATTGAAGCATGGTCCATGGCTTTGTGTGTGGTTCCTTGATAGCTGAAGAACTTAAAAGAGTTCTTACTGGTGCTGGTCGAGAAAGACTCTAAACTGAACTACCTACCTCTAAACAAAAGGTCCAGTACTTTCTCTTCATGGACAGGCACATGGGTCATGAATGGGAGAAACGTGCACCACATGGTAAGGTAGGTCAGGCCTTCTCTTGACCAGCTGCTCCTCTATAGTGTGTCAAGAACAGTGCTGAGATGTGATCTGAAACAAAGGCTGTGAATGCTGAGGCAATGTCTGGCTCAGAAGGCCCCTGCGCACAAACCACTTCAGACAGGGTGGTATGTTGGAGGAACTGCCACTGCAGCTCTAAACTTGTTCTCATCACTATAAAACAGCCTCAGAAACAGGACACTGGGCTGGATGGTCCCATGCAGCTATTTCTGGGACCTTCCACAGTATCTACTGAATTTCCAGTTTTTCTTCCCAGGCAGATGAGTTGTTTTCACTGACTGTGAACATCAAGGTCTCCTCATTTTCAAGCATGAGGGCAGCTGTGACCTACACCTACCCTATGTACTGCTCCTACCCTTTCTGGGCTTCAAGAGAAATTATGTGCGAAGAAAACTACATGGAGGTAAGAACTTTCTCACTGAAGGCAAGGCTACATCCAAGCTCTCTGCCAGGCACCAAAACCTCCACAAATTCCTGTCAGAAGCTGATTGTACATTAGGTACTAGGCATAATAGCAACCTCCTGATATTTAGCAGGGTGTGTATCTGTAGATGCTTATTAGTAACATATTCACATGCCATAGGTATTTTGGATGCAGCAAAATTCAGTTAACTGTACAGATGATGTAAGCCGTCTCTGCAAGCAAATAACAGCCAGGCAGGACAAGCTCTTTAGTTCATGAGAGTACCTTTACATTATAAAGTGCTGCAACACCTGTAAGAATGTCATTCTTACATCTGAAATAATAAAACATATAGTTTGCAGAGCTGCACCTTTGCTGCATCACACAAACAGAACATCACTGTCAGACAGGACCTTGCATCCCACTGGGGTGGTATGATTGGGCTGTCCAGCCTGCTGCCACCACCTGCACACCAGCATAGAAATAAGGCTGTGAACAAACCAAACTTCACTGCCTTCTGTGCACACCTGCTATAGGGAGGACAAAGGAAGCATATTTCTCTTGTTAGAACTTGAGGCTGTGCAGTCACATTTGGGTGTTGCAACACACTTAAATCCTGGTACAGGTGTCTGAGGCAAACACTGACTCCCAACTCAGTGTCCTCTGACTCTGTTCTCTTTCCTCACCTCACTCTGCAGCACATGCTGGCAAGATTTACACCACAGCAATTGCCTTAGGTAGCGGGGATTCTGCATTTTCAGATGTTCAGCCTGCATGGGAAGAGGGAATCAGCCCTGCTAAAGCCAGTAGCCTGCTTCCTGTACCTCTTGTGGAGAGACCCAGATGTCCCTGAAAGTCTCCAGACTGGAATCTAGTTTACAGCTTACCAGATATGAAGCAGGACTTTTGGTTTACCTGGTTATACATAAAGTATTCCCTGTGCTGTATATGTACCACCATAAAACCCATGGTTTTAACACTGATTGTAAGGCCGCAGAAATTACTGCCAGCAAGAACCTCTATGGAAACACTTTAATTACCTCCAGAGAATGCAAATTGCTAAATTCCTGCAAACTCTGGAGATGAAATCTGAATTCTCTCTCGCTTTGTTCCCCATGCCTGTAATATGCTGAAGATCTGTTTGCTCCCAAAGAATCTCCTCTCTGTCCCCAGGTGTCAGTGAAGACTGATGTCCCAGCAGTTTCAAATGACTACACCGTAGCATGGATGTCAGCACTGCCAGAGGTAGGAAGGGGACTCTTTCCTAACAGTTTCTAGCCTGCCTCTTCTCTCTAGCCTTCTGAGTCATCCTCGGGACACAGCTCCATCTCTCTCTCAAGAAAAAAACAGGGAGATGACAAAGTTGCCATCAAGTACTGAAAAACCTCTCAAATATTTTTAGACCTCTAGGCTGCAAAAAGACATTTAGGTGGGAGAACAGAGCCATATGCTTGTTCCATTAGTGGAAACTGAGCTCAAGACAAACGAAGGTAGGTGGTTCTTCATACAATGGGTAGTGAATCTGTCAAATTCATTGCCAAAAGGTGTTGTGGCTGTTAAAAGCTTATTTGATCCCAAGGAGAGTCTGGAAAAGTGGACTGAAGAGAAATTCAATAAGACATACAAAACAAAAGAAGGTACAGATAGGTCAGGAGTCCCTGAGATGAAAATTATTTGAGGATGGAAATAATTATGGGGAAATGATGACTGAAGCATCTCTCTTATGAGGAAAGGCTGAGGGAGCTGGACTTGTTCAGCCTAGAGAAGACTAAGAGGATGTTAACAATGTCTGGAAGTGTCTGAAGGGAGGGTGTCAAGAGGATGGAGCCAGACTCTTCTCAGTCATTCCAATCAATAGGACACAAGGCAATGGGCACAAACTGGTCCACTAGAAGTTCCACCTGAGTATGAGGAAGAACTTCTTTACTGTGAGGATGACCATGCACTGGAGCAGATTGCACAGAGAGATTGCTTAATTTCCTTCTCTGGTGATACTTAAAAGCCTCCTGGACACAATCCTGAGTAATGTGCTTTAGGAAAACCTGCTCAAACAGGGAGGTTGAACTAGATGACCTCCTGTGGTTCCTTCAAACCTTAATAATTCTGTGATTCTTTGAAATATATATGTTTGTCCTATTTTTCTCATGTCTTACTTGCTTCTTATGCCCATTTTCCTTTGGACGATGCTCCCATAAGATATAAATTTCCCATAAAATAAAAATTTCAGGGGACTCTGTTCTAGGCCAGCACAGGCATTCCTCTCTTCTTATCTTTGGCACAGTCTGGCTACATACTATAAAAAGTAGTCTGTCATTTGGCCTCTGGACAGCTCCAGCAGTCAACAGGCATGAAGACAATCTGTTTCTTTAACAGCACAGGTATTTCGTTCAAAGTGGATTTGTTCAAGGGCACCAGTATGAGTTCCTTGCAGTTCTGCTGTAAGACTATCTCTAAAGATGCCTGAAAGAACTCTAGAATTCCTTATCTTCATATATATCAAAGGTCTTGCCTGTGATGAACTAATGGTGTCTGGTATAATGCCAGTTACTCCAGCTTCTAACAGGAAAAGAAGTGCTACAATATCATAGGTTTTTATGAGACTTTGCTAGACTTAGACCTGATCCAGCTCTTCTCTCTCTTGCAGACTCAAAATGTTGCATACCAGCAATGGCAGCTGATGTTTGTTTCTCCATCAGGGAGAAAGAGAATAACGGTAAGCGATGCAGTGAAACTGGGCTACAGCTTCAATAATACGCTGTCCCGAGTGTATCTGCGCGCACCCTACCACAGCAACGAGTCTGACGTCAGCATGGTGAGTTGCTGCTCTCAATCAGACACAAAGCTCTGATGCTTCCACTGCCTCTCTACAACATCAGCTCTCTTTTTCTGCCTGCATCCCAACAGCTCAGTGGTGTAAATATGAACATGGTCACTTCCACTTCCATGTACAGGCAGCGGTGGCTGCTTTTGCTGATTGACACAACTGTCTCCTGTCCTGTTGGTAAGGATTTCTTCTTTCACTAAAAATAGCCCCCTAAGGAGCTAGTAGAAGACACAGTCTTCCCATTTCACTGTGACCTACTCTAAGAGAAAGAGTTCCCAAGCTGCACTCAGAGCAACATGATCTAACAGTCTGTGGCTTTAGTTCTGGACAAACACGTTCCCTTGCTGTGACAGTACATTATTTGTATTCCCAGTGCAGTGTCATGCCTTGTCTGTGGTTTCTCAAATCTCCATTTTAGATGCAGGGAACTGCAGACAAATAAAACTGCTAGAGAAGGGCCAGGGAGCTTCCTCTGGACTAATTCCCCAGCTTTGGCTCCCTTCTTTTCTACCACTCCATGCAGGGCATGCAGCTCTGCATCCTTGGGACTCATCTAGTCCTTCTCTCTGAAGAGGCAGAACTAACCTGCCTTTTTGCAGAAAAGTGGTGACTGTACCTTTTAGCTCTCACAGAGGAGTATTAATGCAAACTAGTGATGACAAAGCAGGAGGTTTTAAGTTGTCATGACCTTGAAGCCAGTATTTCAAGAAGGTCCAAACAGGTTGCTCTGTGCCCTATTCCTTTTGCCAGGAAGCCCTGAGATCAGAAGGGCAACAGAGCAGGTAGCTGGCAGCATGACTGCTGCTTCTTCTGAATAAATTAATGATTCACCTAAAACTAGTGATTCAAGTCTGCTCAGACTGCCAGGGTCTCTGGAACAAAATAGCCATCGGTTGGCTAATGTTCTACAAGGTGTTGCATCAGTGAAAGCTGTACAGACATTCTGGTGAAAAGGAGTCAAGAAAAGGCAGCTGTTGCAGAGAGATGGCTCTGGTAACTCCCAGTTACCCATCCTATGGGACTGTCTATCTAACTCAACAGATGGCATCAGCTTCACCGATACCACACTAACATGGACTGTACCAAGCGTTATCCCCACATTAGTGGTTCAAGAATCCACCTTTCTATCTAAAAATATTGTAATGGGAGTTGATGATCAAGTCATAGTAAATCCAGAGGAGAAGAACTACTTACTGGAGCACAATGAGACACACATCAGAATAACTATCCCTATTGGAGCAGAAGGCGGCAGGCTAAAGGTTAGTATGAACCTGTCACACACAGACACATGAGGGTCTGGATCCATGGAAGATGTTTCTAAATAATGATCATTCCAAATACTGATTGATTGCTGCTTAATATATATAGATACAATAAATATTTGAAGACCTTGATGCTCCTTCCCCATATTTTGAAAACACTTATTCAGAAACTAAGAATTTATGATTACAAAACATGATAGAAGCAAGCAACGGCCTTTTGTTAGTAATCTATAAGACATACTAATAAATTAAGAGTGAAGGGATTCAATTGTTTGTGTTATTAAATCTTAAAACTAGTCCTTGTAAACTTCTGGCCTGGCTCAAGGAGTAATTTCCCAGCCAATTTCGAAGAAGATGACATGAGTTAGCATGGGACAGGTTCTCCACATGTAGTTGGGGTGCAGCCACCTGCTTTGAACACAGTTTATTTCTCATCAATCTATATAATTTACAGATATAGAGACAATGTCAAAAAATGTTTAGTGGAATAGAAGAGAATGGTTTGGGTTGGGAGTCACCTTTAAAGATCATCTCATCCAGGCTCCCCTGCTATGGGCTAAAACATCTTCCACTAGATCAGGTTGCTCAAAACTCTATCCAACATGACTTTGAACACCTAGAAAGGAGCTGGTAATATTCCTACAAGTCTCTTTATCAGTTCCATTTGTGAAGATGACATTGGTGTGATTTTGACTTACCCCGTTCAGAAGTTTATTTTTTGTGTGTTGGTGGATCCTCACATCCCTATGTGCATTGTAACACCAGACAGGCTAAGAGCTGCTGGAAGCACTGATAAACTTTCATAGCAAACTGGGACAGAATGGGAGACATTGAAAATTAAGACTTAATCACACATTTTACTTCCTAGAGCTCTGTATCTGGTGGTGTATATGGAGTCATTTACAGTATTGACTTGTTTTTGGAGCACACATGGACAGATGCAGGTTGGCAAACCACAAAGTATACAGTCATCAAATCCATCACTACACCTTTCATGCCACAAATACCAACTGTTATGAACAGTAAGTCATTGCTTTCTTTGTCTCTTACCAATATTTTGCTGTGTTAACATATTGTTCCAGCTGACCTCTGCCACACCCCTACATTCACCACAATGTTCTCAACTCCCAACTTGTGAGCTAAAGTCAAGATTCAAGTATTATATATATAAAAAAGAAACCAAACCCACAAAGCTTTAGCCTTCATTTATAAGTTGTTAAAAATGTAAACATTTCTTTAGCACTAACATCCAGATTTTTCCAGTGAGGACTGGGACCCTTGAATAAAGATGTTGTGATGTGCACTTATCACGCTGGGGAGAAGAATCATCTGAGGACAGTGTTCATTGACAGCATTTTCTCCCCCAAACTGCCTGCATTTGTTACCTTGGTAGCACACTGAAATCATTGTGCCATCCAGTACTGTAGTCACGGTTTTTAAATTATATTTTCCAATGCATTGAGGAACTAAACATATTTGAAGCTGTCTGGAAAAGTGATGTAGAAAGAAAAAGGAGCCTCTTAGCATACATTATGATAGTTTTTCCATGTTTTATGTGACTGAATTAGATTCTAGATTTCTTCATAGGAAAGTCATTGCACATCATTGTGCACCTCTAGAAAGTCACTGAACCCACTTTCTATAAAGTTGTATGTATTTGTTGTTAATCTCTTGCAGCTTGAAGCAATTCTCATGTACTCAGAGTATTTCAGATCTGACTAGAATACAAACACTCATTAATCAGAGCCATTAAAGAGATGGCTGTTGGCTAAGTTTCCTGGAATTTGAATGGGAGGCCACCCCAACGGTCTTCGTTACTTGATCCACATCAGCAGTAATTTGATGTTCTCTCTCTGCAGATACTGTGCCAGAGGAACGGCTTTTCAATGTTGCATTTGGACACTTTCTTCCTGATGTCTCTCTAGTGGCAATTGCAATAGGAAATGTGCCATTTACCCCGAGGGAAGCACAGTATCATGGGCTCAAGGTTTATGAAACTCTCTTTTCTAATAGAACAAAAGGGTTTATCCTGGAAATCTCTTTTGATGATCCATATGTTCTAAAAGAGGTAAGATACAGCAGGTTACTTCAGGAGCTGAGTGGAGGAGGTGGGGCAGTCTCTTTGCAGAACACACCCTGTCTTTTATTAACCAACAATTGTTCCTTGATCATAAAGGTGTCAATGAATCTGAGCTTATCTGACTTAAGATTAGAGGCTTGTATGTCTGCACTTCTCCGTAGGTCTCTAGGAGACACACAGTATCAAGTGTGATTAGATTGGATGAAATATCACTGTCAGCATGGCTAATGTCCGAGTGCACACCCAACAGGAAGAGGCTTGTCAAATCTGTATTAGATGCTGTCTCTTGAAACAGGAGTGTCTTGGAAAAATAAATCAGCTATTGCAATACTGCAAACACCAGTTACCAACACCCAGCAACTCCTGAACCTGTGTTTGTGCAGAGCCATTTGACCGCTGGCGCAGGCCATGCCCCGTGCAAGCACGTACGGGCAGGCTCAGGGTATTCTAAATGTAATTTTGTTAAGCTTCAGACCATTTGTAATCTAAATATTTGTTAAAAGTATAAACTCACAGAGGGATTTCAGCCTCTCATTTCAGTGGGAGGATGCATAACTGCAAGTCCTCTACCACTGTTCCAACCAAACCACGCAGAGCTATAATGCTCTTTTCTGTTACAAGGAACAACATTGTGAAAGCACAGGATCAGGACTTGGGCAAATAGTTTTCAGGCTGCAGTCAAACCACAGTTAAATTGCATTAAGGATCAAAGCAAGCCAAAAAAGTTCAGAAGTATTTCTTTCAAGTTGAACACCAGGTTTTGCTTTGGGAGGACTTTTAGTGAAGTAAAGGAGGATATTGAGAGGGATCTCTCATAGCATCTCCTCACACCTTCTATTTAACCTGTTACTCACTGTCCTGGGTTCAGCCCTCACTCCGAGTAAAGAAGAACAAGGATTTGGGCCTGGTTTTCCCTCTGCAAGCTCCTTCACCAGTGGGCTACAGAGGAACCACCACTGTGTTCACTTGTGTCTCCATTTTCTGAGCAGGCACGGCATGCTCCACATTTATGTTTGGCTGAAAGAACTGTTGAATCCAGGCCAGATTTCTGAATAGTTTGAGGCCAGCTGAAGCAATGTTTTTTGAGACTGAGATATTTGCAGGGGAGAGGAGGGTGTTGGAATAATTATTTAGTGTTGCTCAGGATATACATGCCTGTCTGTGCTGGAAGCCATTGCTGCTGCAGCCTTACACTTCCCTCTCTTTCAGTATGTGAACAGAAATGAAACAAAGTACACCCTCCTGGTTAACTACACCCTTAGCATGGGGCCAGAGATGACACTCTATTATCATGCGGCAGAGGTGGAGTGTGTGATTGCTGATATTGGTAAGCTTTCCCCTGGTATTAACTGGTTGCCTCAACAGCATGGATCAAACTTTCGTTGAATTTAGTGAGAACAATATTAGAGTGAGGATGAGAGCTTTGGGGAAAACCCCACCCTTCGATAGTTCATTGTTGGTAACAGCCAACTTGCTGCTTTGCTGATGGCAGCTCTTCTGCATCCTGGCAAGACAGTCTGCCCTCGAGACACTGAGAGAAATAAAACAAGCGTGTAGAAGAAGTTGGCTTGCAAGCTCAGTAAACGAGAGGCCTCAGAACTTGAACATACAACATACATCTACTGGCAAAACCTTCAGATATTGCTACAAGTTTCAGTTTGCTCTCAAACACAATTCTGCCTCTACATCCAGGGCACAATTTAACTGACTCAAATAAATTGCTGTGATCTCCAAAGACAGCATTTCTGTAAGGAGAAATTATCCACTAAGAGCTGTACTTATCAGGTTACTGAAACAGTCAGGATGTCTGATTAGTATTATCTCAAATTTATTAGATTTTTGGATGCCACAAAGGTGACAGTCTCCTCACTGCCCTATTTTACCTTTGAAATAACTCTTGGTTCAACTCAAAGAAGCCTGATCAAAAAATATATTTACATACATAGCTCTGCTTGCCTTACTGAAATAGGGAGTAGTCCTGGAAGCAAGCTGGAAGGCCACTGCTAAAGGGTGAGGATTCCCCATTCCACCAAATGTGAGCTGCTGCATCCACAACCCAGCCAAGGCCCTGGGGACAACACCAGCATGCACATAACAGGCTGCTGGTCTTTTACCCTTGATATAAATCCCTGCCTGGGCCAAAAATGACTGCACAAAACTTCATTTGGTGCTAACTCCTCATCCCACCTTCTCCCCGCAGAACTACCAGAAGCAGTTGGTTACTGTGATGAAGAAAACCTGTATTTAACCCTCCCTACTTTTGGCTTGCACCAGTATTGGGACCTGTATCTTGGTAACACTCTCCTGAACCGACATGTTGCACTCACCAATGGGTATCTTGCAGCCACCAATTCTACACACCTGATCTTGCAAATACCTCTGTTTGCTGTGGGAGTTACCTATGAGGTACAAGAACTGTTTTGCAATGCCTTCTTTGAAGCATGTAGGACCGTTTGCTCACAAAGAAGCCTACAGTCAGTTTGTAGTGCTGAGGCATTACACATATTGGAAAACCTCCAGAGGGAAGGACTCTAAGCCAGTGCAAGTAGGACAAGAGGCATTGGACATGGACCCTTTTGGTAATGCCATGTATGATGCAATTTGCAATGCTCACTTGTCTCTGAAAGATATGCTCCAACTCTTCAAAAACAAGCTCCTCAGTATTTTTAGTAAGATGAGGCAAAATGTCCCATCTGCACTGAGCCAGAAACAATATTTCAATACAGGTTTTATGAAGGAAGTTCTTTTAGAAGAACATTTTGTAGAAATATTCAGAAATGGCAGGGGAAAACTGACACTGTAATAAACATCTGAACTATTCTAGAGCAATCAGCCAAAAATTGTTTGTGACAGTGACTGATAAATTCATACAAGAAAACTTCTGCCCCCATGTTACATCAGGCTTAAGTCTTCACACTGACTTAACTCTTGTGACTTGTTAGTATTCAAGTGGCACAAACTGAAGAGCAGAACTTCATACACATGAATAACGTACTTTAATAGGAGACCTCTTCCATCTCTTCTTTCACAGGAAGTCTCCTTTCAGAAAATCAAAGCAAGGTTTGATGTTGTCCTAAGGAAAGTGAGAACTATGGAGACCTTACAGATGTTCTCCATTGGCTGCAGTTTTAATTCTTCAGAATTTATAAGTAAGTTATGCAACTGATCCATCAATAAAAAATATGTGTGAGTCTTTCCTAGAGCTCATAACCAGCTCTCTGACTTTCTCAGTATGCCACCCAGATGGTACTGTAATGATATCTGCCCAAATGAAGACAGTTCCTGCCATTGACATGAGTAAAACCAAACTGAGGGACAGCTCTTGCAAGCCTAGAGAATATAATGAAGCACATGCCTTCTTCAAGTTCCATGTCACTACCTGTGGCACTTCTGCAAGGGTAAGCCCATGGCTGGAGCAGATACACTTGTTGGAAGACTCTCTCTCCTGCTTTTTCTCTTTTGTTCCCCTACCCCAGATGCTGAGAAGATTCAATTTTTAATGATCTTCCCATATGCACAGTTTGAAGGTGATCACATTATTTATGAAAATGAAATCTCTTATGAGAAAGAGACTCTTCCAGCACAGAGCATACCGACCATCACAAGAGATCCAGACTACAGGTAGGAGCTGCTTCTCACTGGCACTGCTCATTTTGGTACAGTTTCTGGAAAGTACACGTGAACACAAAATTACCCTTTCTCCTATTCTAGACTAACAGTCTTGTGCTACTATCAAGCAAAAGAGACCCTCGTGCTAGGGGCCTTCATTAGTGATTCAGTCACATCACCTCCCTTTGGCTCTGGTACAATGGTACCAAGGTCAAATACTGCAGGTGGGCAACTCTCTTCCTCCATTTTAAAACCTCTCTGATTTTTTTCAGTTGTAAGTTCCCTTGTTAAGACACGCCCAGCTTTCTGCTAAAGAACCACACTTTTTTTTTTTCTGCAGCATACAGAAGGGTAAGAAGAGCTCTGAATGTAGTTTCAAGAGTGTCCAAAGGTAAATCTCCTCCTATGTAAATCAGGAAATTTTCAGAAGTATTTTAGTTTAAATAAATTTAAACAACAAAACCCCCTGATGTTTTCTTGAGATGAATCTTTCATGGAATTCTATGAGCCCAGCATGGCCATACTCAAGAGATCTGTGGAGCCCGTGTTTCTCGAGGTGGAGCTGAAAGATGAGAGCCCCAGCATTGAGTTATACCTGGAAAACTGCTGGGTAACCAGATCTCTGGACTTCAACAGCACCCCAAGATGGAACATTACTGTGGATGGGCAAGTAATATTAAATGACCAATGTGCCCATCAGCAAACCCCTAATGTCTTCTAGGTCTGTTGATTTTTTCTCTTGAATAGGTGTGAGGTTAATGGCAGTGAGTATGCTGCAGAGTTCTGCCCAGTACCTGTTAGCCCCAGGATCAGGCACCCTTCTCACTTTAAAAGGCTGGCAGTGAGGACCCTGGCACAGCAACTGGAACAGGTAAGATTAAGGAAAAGGCTCACTTCCTACTCAGGCACCCTGTCCTTGAAGCATCTGGACAATGCTTTCAGTCATATGGTTTAGATTTATGTAGTCCTGCATGGAGCAGGGAGTTGGACTTGATGATCCTTAGGGGTCCCTCCTAACCTGAGATATTCTAAGATTATATGCCTTAAAAAACAGTTGATTTAAACACCTCACAGATTGAAGACCTAGTCAGCATTCAATTCAACTAGCCTGACTGGTGCTACTTTAGTTCTCAAATGTCTGCAACACAGTTGACTTAAGATTGAACAGTCTGGAGTAAACAAAAGAATTTGGTATGTAAAGATGATTTTTATATGGTGTTTCAGGCTTTGTGTAGGATTAGATTCATAGCACTTCAGCTCAAAAGGTCTAGAGCAGAAAAGTCAACAAAAGTCCTAATATCCACATGAAGTTCATCTATGTTGTCTCCCATCTGTCCCAGCCAGTCATCCATCTCCTTGGATGCCAGCCCAATGGGCATGAAAGCAGAGGCACTTGGGTTTGGTATTAATTTTTGAGATTCTGTTCTCTTCTAACAGGACTAAGTAGAGCAAAGAAAACTCCAGGACAGTCACCTGAGGGTACTTTGCCCCTAGTGCACCCAGCTGAGTGGACTGTAAGTCCTGACTACATGTATTGATGCCAGTCGTGGCAGTACTCCTGCCTGGTCAGCTTAAGTAACTGCATACTTTTTTGACTCAGCCTTTCATAAGCAGCTCAGCTTGCTAGAAATGAACGTGATGCAATTCTGGCTTGTGCTGCTTCCTAAGTGCGCAGCTGCATCTAGCACCAGATTGAGTTTCTGTCTAGCTTTGATACACTGCAGCACATGAGGTTTTAACTTCTCTTGTCTCAGCCTCTCAGTTACCAAACTGCCTGAAGTCTTCTTTGACAGCAAATTTAAAATCCAAGGCAGGTTCAGCTCAAAAGTACCACATGGAAGCATTTCAGAGAAGCCTAAGTCTAATCAGCTGTATTTTCTGCAAAAGGAGAGCAAAAGACAAACAACGCTCTGCAAATTGGGATTTGATATGGACCAAGTGATGCTTTTTCTTCCTCTCAGGTGTATGTGCACTGTTTGGTATCAGCATGCTCTCCTACCAACACACCACCTGGCAGCAACTGCAGAGGACGGTGCAGCTCAAGCAGGGAGAGGAAGGGTAGGTGTGCAGGAGAAAAAGACATTGCAATGCACCCCTGCCCTGATGTTTTTCAGGGATTTAGGAGCTCTGACTTTGGCACCTGAAATGCCTCAGACATGAACTGTGAACATCAATGTTACCTTGAGTTCATACTTTAATACATGAGCTCATAATGTGTAGCATGCATATATCCCTTAAAAACTACACAATTACACTGTTTATCATTCTCAGCCTTTGCAGGTCACCATTCAGCCAGTCTCCAGGGCTATGTACTTGCTGGACCAGTATCAATTGTTGCTCCAGATCTAAGATGACACATGTAAACTGCATTTGGTAAGAACACCAGGCCCTGTGTACTCACCTAGAGATGTTACCATGCTTTGTGACAAAAGCAATGCACAGCCTGTCCTTCAAGACCTGAGAAATAAACTATCTGGGACAAGATCTAGGCCACGGGCATGGTTTGCAGTCTCCAGGTCTAAGCTTGAGCCTGTAAGAGGGAAGAAAGAGAGCTATCTGCCAAGCCAAACACAGGTGGTGTGGCTCTGGAGCAGATGCCAGCAGCAGAGCAGGGTGGGTTGGAGTTGGGCCACAGCAGGCACTTTTGGAGCCAGGTATTATTTCAACAGGTTTTCAACAGGACTGCCCCCAGTCTGAAAGAAAATGGATCCAAAATTATAGAAACAAACACTGAGTCACTGCCATATCCCCAAATTCTTTTAAGTGGCCCAAATCCTCCAAACAAGTTAGGGGTTACACTGTAGCTTCATAAACCTTTGGAGAGCCAGAGCTGTTCAGCTGTGCACTCCAGCATCACTCCTCACTTCAGTCTCTGTGTGTCTCTTCAACAGCACCTGAAGGCTCTGCTGTGCTGCCTGCTTTCCAAACATTGCCACTGGACACAGGGGCTACCTCTTCCAGGGACCAGCAGAACTATCTTTCTTGGAGTGACAAGACTGGATTGTGGGACAGCACTGAAAAGTGCTCCAGTCTGCTAACAGGATCAGTAAATCTTGTAACCTGCTGCCTCTCTGTAGTGGCTACAGAATAAAACTCATCAGAAAATGACCCAAGGCTGCAAAATAACACTTCTTGTTTCTTCCAGCTGTTGAAACGTGGACTCGCAGATCAATAAAATTATTCTAGCCCTGATTACAGCCGCTTCTTGTATTATTTCATAAGGTGACTGCCAGTCCTCCTATCTGAATGTAAAGTGCAAATCTGAAAAATCAAATTAAAATACATCAGAGCAATGTAAGCACAGAACACCTCCTTGCTAATGTGCAATAGCAACCACCTGGTGTACCAACTGTGCTGGTTTAAATGTAAACTGGCAGGAGAAATTAACCCAATTCACAAAAAAACTGCAAGTCAGAACTACAATTTAATAAAAATATCACAATAAGTACAAGGGTACAGAAGGAAAAAACCTGTTTGACCCACAGAAACAGATGGGTAACCCAACACCCTGGGGCACAAACAGAATGGAGCTCGCCAGCCCCTGTGCTGAGCACCACCTGGCCCCCCTGAGTACACAGTAAAAGGAAAGAGGAAAACTGTTCATGAGGATGACAGTCACAGTGTGGTCAAGAGTGGCANTAGCCACACCCACACAGTGACAAACTGGTCCTGGTCACTATAACCAGGACACCAACACTGGCTTCAAAGAGCCAAGCAATCTGCCGCCAAGGGACTCTTCCACATGCAATATAAAGACATAGGGTTGTTTTCCCATTAATGCAGACTTTTGTCTATATCATTACATTGACCTGAGAGTCTTGGAAAACTGTTAGTTCCTTATTTTCCTCTCACCTGCCCCCATATGAAAAAAGCTAACTCTACAGTATGGGAGTAGATGGATGGTCTAATACGAGCAAAAAGGACAACTACCTGGTATTTTGTTTTCTGTGCACACAGAAAGCCTTTTTTATTATTATTATTTTTTAGAGATCAAGTACAAACCTGACCCAAGACCACCTGTCATCACTCTCAGGATGTGCCTACACTGTAACTGGAGGTGTGACTGCAGCATGTGTAGGTGTTCAATAGCAGTGAAGAGGGGGCAAGTGCACTGATGCTGATGCCTGCACATGCATGCAGTCTCCCATGGGTTTGCAGAGCACACGTGTGCATTCTCCAAGGAGTCTGCCCAGCTCCTGTGGCCACTGCCTTCCCAGGCTGCCTGGTTAGTGCATACACGTGCCTGCTTCCCAAATGCTGTGGTCATGCCTGAGATGATTGCTGAATAAATGCTGTCTTAAAGCTGTATCTGCCAAAGGAGAAAGATTTGTAAAAAGGAATAGGAAGGTGCTGAGACGCCAAGACCCCCTCCAGCAGCTGCCTGGGTGCTGCCTTCCACTGCTGTATGAGCAGTGCACTCTGCTGTCCACAGCCAACACTGCAGAGCCCAGCAAGTTATTGCTTCCAGCATTTGCCAGGAGAGCACATTCCCTATTATTAATAACAGTAACAAACTCATCAGTTTGTGTTGACCTTCTGTTAATCTAAAAAGCAGTCCTTTGGAAATTTGTAAATTGGGATGAAGGGAAAATAATAATAATGACCAAGTGTTAGCCGTTCTTTTCTCAGCACTCTCGGGACACTGCCTAGTTCCACACAGGCAAGCATCAGGTCTGCAGCCTTGCAGAGTAGATTCAGGTAAACTTGTCTGCAGCAAGTGGGATATCCCAGATCTTCCCCTTTTGCTCTGGAAAGCCAGGAAGTGGTCCAGCAGCATTCCATAGCCATTTACCCACCATCTGACAGATCAGGAGAACTTGGTCCTGCAGATAAAACAGAGAGGGAAAAGGGGAGACAGACCCACATTCCCATTTCAACAGGCAGTTTGGGTTTCTACCTTCACACAGAGAAGCCAGAACAATTCCACATTCTTGGTCTCTTCCTCCTGCCTTGGCTGCTGTTCATGGTAGATGACGTTTTTCACACTAAATCACAGTGTTATAGTTAGGCATTCACTGTTCACCTTTGAGGTTGTCTTTCACAAGCTGTCAATCAGCCATGCTATTGTATGTATTGCCCTGCACCTAGGTTCACCTGGGATTATTCCCTCCACAGTTATTGCAGGTGGAACTTCAGCACCTAACTCCTGTTCTAGACTGCAGTTTAAGACTATGGGCTTAAATACTTTCTTGGATTATCTTTCAGGAACCACTCTGGTCAAACAAACAAGCCTTCATTATTCAGCCAATGTCAAGAAAAGGAATTGGGGAAGTAGTTACTTTAAATGCAGAGAGACACACAAGAGTCCCCCTGCTGGAGAGTCCCAGCCTGGAAAGCACTGCTCTGCCTTTTCCATAGTAACAGGAATTAGGTTGAAACCTACTGTTGTGATGTCTGGAACAGAGCTGGACCAGCTGTTCCTTCCTGGGAGACCAGGATATCCTTCAGGTCCATTTCACATCCTTGTTGTGAATGATGAAAAACCTGATCATCACAAGCTGTAGGAAGTGATGCTTTGGACTGCATCCAACCCCTCCAGGCTCATGGACTACAGGGATCTTACAGGGAAAATCTAGGAAATAATCTTCAGAAACAGACTAAAGTTCTACTCAAATGATCATAACACGATGCTAGATGGGTCCTCCACCTTGACCAGATCTCACAAGAAATTTTTTCATAAAAAGCAACCAGACCTTTCACTTTCCATGAAAGCCACTGACTGAGGTCTGTTTTACTGATGCAGCTCCTGCCTCTATTAAAAGGATGAGGCAAATTGACAGCAATCTGCTAACAAAAGAATATTGGACATTATCCTTCTACTAGCAATCATCAGTTTTGAACAATGTTTTGGCCTTTCTGAATCCTTCCCCTTCTGACAGTCAATAGAGCACAACCTGCACAGCTGAGTTTGACTCATGGGCATTCATTCCCCACAAAATCTGAATAGTGCATCTTTCACTCCTGTCACTTTTTACCAAGGTAACCTACTGACCAGGGCCATGCACAGTTTAGACCTCAGTTGTAACACCCAAAGAGTTTCAGGCTTTTAATGCTGACTTACCCCTGTTGTTCACTCAGAAGGAAGGCATGTGGAAGAGGAACATATTGTGGCCACCTGATGACCTTGCCCTTTGCCCTCAATGTGATGCAGGTCTCCCTTTGGAAAGGCTCTCCTTATTCCCCACGCCCCCTCTCACACTGAACATGTATGAAACACTTCTCATGCAGCTCTGTGCCTTGCTAATGTAGGATTTTGTCAGTTTTTCCTACCTTTCTGCAAAAGCAAGGCAAAGACCTTGCAACACTGCCAGCTGTGTGACAACTCCTCCTCCTGTGTTTCAGTAGGACAAATAAGGTCCTAGGGAAAAGCAGAGGGTGATGATGTTACTCTTTGCCTTGTTCTGTAAGGCAGTAATGTTATTCTTTGTTATTCTGTAATGTATTAAGGAAATAATGCATTTTTTTTAAGTTTAGATGTAACTCACCAGGTGGGAACTGTTACTCACTGCCAAATTAGCCCCAGCTATGGGGAACAAAACAGACCCAGGTGTTGCCAGTGACAGCTGTGGGAAGGAAAGAGTCAAGGGCTTTGGGGGAGTAGGTTTATAGGTATGAAACCTTGGGAGAGAATTTTTCATGTTTCATGTCTGAAACGTTTCTGGCCAGAGTAAAGAGTCATTGTACATTAGCAGTAACCACTTGTTCGACTCACTGATGCAGCCCCATTACCTTGACCAGCAAAAGCTTCACAAGGGCAGTGGAGGGGGCAGGAGGGACCCTGGCACTCCACAGGGGTGTGGATTCTCAAGTAGAGACAAGCCCTAAAGCTCTGTGAAGGTATAAACCCACTGCACCTCTGCATTGTGAAACATCCAAAGCACACAATCCTGCTCCCTTTACAGGCTGAGAGGTTGCCTGAATTTCAGAAAACATTACATTAAAAAAATTTTATTACTCTCCATTAGACTTTTAAATCTTAACTATTACAAACAGGAAACTTCGCAGGACAAGGGGATTTACTAAATACATCCTCCTCTTCGAGTTTCAGGATTTTTTAATATGAGTTATGGTGGTTAATACCCTTTCAACAGGTCTGAGTGAAAAAACACCACGTACTACTACTTAATAATTTCAGACTGAAAACCTAAATTAGTTTTGTGATGTAAAGCCAGAGAAGTAAGTACTCGTGTACATGTGAAAGGGGAAGATGTGAAAACCCTACTGGCCAAAACTACTTTGAAAGAATTTCAAATTACGCTGAAATGCACAATGACAGTTTGTCCTTTCACAGGAGAGACAAGGAAATACTGTGGAGAACTGGCAATACAATTGCTCCCAGCCCAGTGAAATATTTCTGTGCCAATGATTGCATAAGAACTAATTAAGAAACATTCACAAAACACCACAAACTGAAATATTATCTCTAGCATCTTTGTTTTCTAAAGTACTTATTCACTGGTTTGATTTTTATCTATATCCTGTCATTTAAAGAGTTCTGTGCAGAACCACATCTGTGATCTCTCCTGTCACAGTAAAACTTCATAGGTCATATTCAACTGTTCTTTTTCATTTTCTTGGCATAGTCAATCAGGAACATGTTTAATTCCAGCTCACTCTCACCATCAACTAGAGTTGGTATGAATTCTCACTTTTTAAGACTGAGGTGGCATGAAGTGCATCCAGTCATTAAATTATCCATGTATTTTTGGAGACAGAGCTCTAAGATAAATGGTAGCAAAGCACGTGCTTAATATATACAGGAAAAGTACAAAACTGAGACTTTTTTGGGGCAAAAAGGGCCACCACCTTCTTTCCAAACTGTAAGTAGTCACATCCTGCTATCATGCATTTATTATAGTATTTATGTAACTACAAATCTTTTCAGTTAAGTGTCAGGAACAAGAGAGGCAAATGTAGCATTTCCTCAGCCCTGTGTTTAAAATTTGCTCACTGTGGCTCTTGCAGAGTTTCACCCCAAAGCTGAAAATTATCTCAGTGAGGCTGCTGTGAAGGACATCCAAAAGCTCCAGTCTGCTCCCATGACTCACACAAAGGGTCCTACCATCTTCAGTGAGCCCTGTGATTGTGCAGGTTCAGGAGCATCCACAGAGGAACTCACCATGAGAAGCAGAAATGTCATTGGCATAGTTTTATTTAAAAATCAAAATCCTAAGGCTCATCTGGGCAATTGGAGAGAAATTCTCTTATTAGAACTTGTATTGCTATGAACATGCAAGAGTGTTTCTTGCTGGTGGTTTGCAGACTTCAGTAATGGTCCCTCCTATGCTGTGAGAAATGAGGCTTTCTGGGTATTCACGGCCAGTTCCATCAGATGGATTTCAAACTATTTTTCAGGCAACTGATCTCTTCAATAAGGAGAAAACCATGATTCCTCCTGTGAATACTTTCTATTATAAGCTCTTTGCAGCCAATCATAAGATAAAAAGTACATGTTCATTTTTATTCTTTCAGTTAGTAATCTAGCCAAAACTTTTACCATAGGATTACAAAATACAGGTATACTCTGTTCCTACCTGTTTAGGTAATGTGAGTGAACATACAAAGGACTGAATTCTCATACCACATTCCTTGTGCAAGGTACAGACCGTGTTACCTAAAAAGATCTCATTATTTCTGTTAAGTGTTTCTTAACACAGAAACACTCTGAAATGAAAAAGAAATTCAGATACCATAGAGCATCTCAAGGTCAACACCTTAAAATAAACAATTTATATGTGGACAAACACTATCATTATTATACAAGCCCCAATCATAAGTATTTAAATGCTTTGTGCAGTTTGACTTTTCCTCCCCATTAAAGACTGTTTAAAACAATCTGTGAATTAATAAGAAAGTTTTAATAAGAGATCTACAGGCTTCATTTGCTGCTACTGAGCTTCGAACATCTTTACAAAGTATTTCTGTACAAAATACATACACGTGTCTCACAGAGATCCAGCACTGTACTTATCCTCAACACTAAGAGTAACCAAATCCAGTTTATTTTGCAATCATAATCCATTTTTAACTTATTTACCCAAGAATGAGGTTTCTGCAGTAGGTCATAACAGATGTAAATGATCTTGTTTCATCCATCAATGACAAAAATCACTTGTTTAGCAGCATTTTCACACCACTAGCTGTATTTTCAATACCCACGCTTCTGTTTTTCTTCTTTATCAAGAATAGCCTGTTTTAGACTCAATGCAGCATCTTCAAACTGAGGGTTTAACTCTAAGACTTTCCTGAAATCTTCCATGGCCTCATCAAAGTCTCCTGTTACAAGAAAAAGCAAAAAAAGAATTATTTTCCTGTAACTGCTCAAAGTCACAAACCACAGCTGAAGAACACCTCCTAGTACTTTGCTAACACAAAACAGCAGCTGTACTTATTGGACCCATTGCATCTGGATTCTCCAGAGGCCCAAGTGGGAGTCAAAGGGTTTCACAGCAAGAACAGAGTGTGTATTTTTGAACCTAAGAGACTTAAGGCTCAATTCAGCCAGATTATTAATGCAGGAGAGAAGGAGCCAAAAGGCCCACACCAACAGCCAGGCTGCCTTACACCTGCACACTGGCACACAGACCCCCAGCTGGTGCCCACGGTGTGGCTCCATTCTCCCAGTGCTCCCTCCAGTCCCTCAGCTTCTGTGTCTGGACTTTGCAATGGTCAAGCTCCAACAAAAGGCACAGGGGTGTTGTTTCCTTATGGCATAGTCAAAACCTGGACAGGACATTCCCCAGAGGTGGCTGGCAGGCAGCTGGAAGCTGAGAAGGCTGTGCTCACTGCAGCTACACCTGCTTGGGAGGTGCTTTATCTCAGGTTTAATGGCAGCATTTGGAACTGTTGGGGTGTTTTACCCCAATGCAAATTTTTCCAGAATTGAAACTGCACCTTCCCCCCTATTTTTTTCACTGAATAGCATCATTTCTAATGACACAGCAGCACACCTAGAAACAGAATCACAGGACATGCCAAGCTGGAAGGGACCCAAAGGGCCATCCCCAATAGTCACACCCTGTGCCTGAGAGCATTGTCCAAACGCTTCTGGAGCTCCGCCAGGCTCGGTGCTGTGACCACTGCCCTGGGGAGCCTGTTCAGTGTCCGAACACCCTCCGGGGGAAGAACCTTATCCTGGTATCCAACCCAGTCCTCCCCAGACACAACTTGAGGCCGTTCCCTGGGGTCCTGCCGCTGGTCACACAGCGATCAGAGCCTGCCCCTGCCCTCCCCCTCAGGGGCAGCTGTCACAGCGATGCTGCCCCTGCAACACCCGGGGCTCCCTCTCAGCAGCATTTCCCGTCACCGCGGCCGCCCCGGGCCGTACCCAGGCGGTATCGCACCAGCCCCCGGTTGTAGTAGGGCACCTCGAAGCCGGGCTGGCACTCGATGGCGGCCGTGTAGTCCCGCACGGCGGCCGCGAACTCCACGCGCAGGTACCGCACCTGCCCGCGGTCGTTCAGCGCCGTGGCGAGGTCGCGGCGGGCGCTGCGGGCACAGAGCGAGCGGGGTCAGGGGGTGCCCTCCCGCCGCCCCCGGCTCCCCCCGGCCCCGGCCCCCGCTGTGGCCCCGCTGTTACCCCGCGGGGCTGCAGGCGATGAAGCGGCTGTACAGCTCCTCGGCCGCCGAGAGCCGCCCCGCCGCCAGCTCGGCCCGCGCCGCCGCCAGCAGCTCCGCCATGGCCCCCGCCATGGCCCCCGGCACCATCAGTGCCCCGCCCCGGGGCCGGCCGAGCGCGCCGCCCCCGCCAGATAAAGGCACCGGCACCGGCACGGCGGCAGCATCATCGTACCTACGGGCACGGCCTGAGAGACCTGGGGTTGTTCGGCCTGGAGAACAGGAGGCTCCAGGGAGACCTTCCAGCACCTAAAGGGGTTACAGGACAGCTGGAGAGGGGCCGTTTACAAGGACATGGAGTGACAGGGCAAAGGGGAATTGCTTTAATCTGAAGGAGGGCAGACTGAAATTAGACACTGGGAAGAAATTCTTTACGGTAAGGGTGGTGAAGCACTGAACAAGTTGCCCAGAAAGACTGTGGCTGCCCCATCCCTGGAAGTGTTCAAGGACAGGTTGGATAGGGCTAGCAGAAGGTGTCCCTGCCCAAGGCCAAAGGTTGGGAACAAGATGGTCTTTAAGGTCTCTTCCAATGCAAACTGTTCTACAGCTAGGATTCTATGAAAATTATCCCTTCCTGGCCTAAGTCTGGGTGAGAGACATGACTTGCCCTGAAAGACAGTGCAGAAGCGTGCACAGGATGAGTGTTGCAGCTCATGGCGGGTGGCCAAATGCTGGTGGCTGGTCGTGGGGAGAGCTGACCCTGTGCAGCAAGGACTGCCAGAGCAGAGGCTCCAGTCCAGCATAAGGTACAACAGTGCAGTTCTAAGCAAGACACCGTTCCTTGGACCTGTGCGTGTAACAAGGGTGACCATTCAGGTCCTGAAAGCTGTTCAATGGATGTGAGCTGCTCTCTCAAGCTACTTGAAAAAAGTGGCCAGATTCCAATTTGAAGGTTCATGAAGGTTTCCTTGACTGGTTGATCACGTCACCCAAGCTCAGAAACCCGGATACAGACGGACAGCACTGACTGCTGAGTGTTTTCAAGCCCTTTATTGCTATGGTGGGTTTAAATACATTTGGCCAAAGAAACCAGCACAAACATATGCCTATACTGGTATCATCACTCCAGTAACACAGTAGTACAAAAATGTATACAATAATATTATGAGAACTATTGTGACATTATTTCAACTCAAGAATGACTTCCTTCACAAAATTATGAATTCTGAGAAAACCCAGTAAATTCCTATGGAATTACAGACAAAAAAAAATGGAGCCTGCTCAGAGTAAAACATATTAGTATGAACTTATATTCCACTCACATGGTTTTGAAATTAGGCTCTATCTACAATAAGAAAAGAATGCTTTTACCGTAAATTTTTTTTTTTTAAATGTAACAAAAATGAAGTCTATTAACATGGTCATTTATTCACATAAATGTAGCCAGTAAAGGTTTCTCTTGTGGGTTTTCTTTTTTGGTTTTTATTAGTGTTTCTCTAACAGCAGCACTATCTGCTACAATACAGTACCTGAGTTGTATTTGAAAATATAGTACATTGGTAACATTCTAGAAACTATTTTTAGGAGTCATAAATGAGGATACATAGGCCTTCATCCTCAGCTATACTGTGCTGTGACATAGAGGACAGGACTTATAATTGCTTGCTTCGTTGGCTTTCATACAGTGCTTACATACACTGCACATCCAGAATTGATACTCCAGGATAGGGTCTCCTGTTGCAACACATACAGGAAGTTTCCCATCTCCGCTATTAAAAGAAGAAAAAGAAAAAGAAGAGGAGTAAATAAAGCTAAAAGTCTAAAAATACGGTATGTCAATTGTTAATTAGAAGTTATTAAATCACATAACACTTCACTGTTCACACAGTCAAATATGTAAATCTTCCCACCAGAGAATGCCCCCCCCTAGAACCATACAGTCAACAAATCAGGACCAGCAGAACCAAATGATGGAGTGAAAAGAAGCAGCGAGGGCCATATAAAGGTACGGTCAGATTAGACACCTGCACTATCAATGCTCCTTCCTCTGAGGAGTCAACTTGACAGCTGCTAGTGAGATTCTGTACAGCTGCACAGTAGGATCAAACAAGACATGTTAAAATTCTATTTGCTAAATGAAAATTGACCCACAATTTCCATACTCACAAATTCCATGCTGTTAGCAGGAAACATATGGCAAAGACACTGTTGTGGGTATAGCCACTCCAAGGACTTACCCATAAGTGTGTCCTCCTTGCTCTACTTTTTTTTACTTGATATATTGATCTTCTCACACCATGTAGATTTAGGTAATTCACAAAACACTGGAGACTTACTAGTTAATAATGGTTAAACATTCATTAGTAGATATTTGCATCACACCACAATGGTGGTGCAAATAGTAACATTATTATTTTAATGTCACGTGACACAGTATCAAAGGTCGTAAAACTCCCATGCTCTACCTGCATTCAAATTAAGGTGACGTTATATCTTTATGCCCAGTTCCTCAAATGCAGTTGGTGTGTATTTTCCCAAACAACACAGTGCTGTATTACCCTTTCTGCAAGCTGGCTGACACCTGCATCACCCTTGCCCAGTATTTCGTTTAAGCAGCAAAGCATTTAATTCACCTGATCACACACAAAACCTGCTAAAGCCCAAAATATACACAACAGCAGAAAAGAACTATAGTATCACTACAGTATCATATAAAAATAAACCCACCTCTCAAGAACATCATCCAGATCAGACTTTTTGTTATACTTTGGACTGTATCTCGTGAATATCTCTAGAGCAAGGTCTTCATACTGTTGCCTCTGCTCTGGCCTAAGAGTTTCCAAGGATTCTAGCTTAACAAATGCTTTTGAGCAAGTATCAAATGCTCTGTTTGCACAAGCACAGAGTGCCAAAAGGGAGTAGATTTCAACTGCAGGGATAATGTCTTCATAATCTCGCAAATGGAGCGCTAAAAAGAAGAAAAAAAAGAAATCGAAGAAAATTATTACACATCTTCTGAGAAGTCCGAGCATTTGTATGAAATATTTGCTACTAGGAGACAGTATTAATTCTACAAAATGGACAAATGAACCAAAGTATTTTCATTGACATGACTATGAAGCATTGTTTTTTAAAAATAAATAAAATTAAAGGGAGTTGACTACTTGTTTCTCTAACTGGCACAGCTTTTCATGAAGCTCTAAAGGGAGGTCTGATGGGAATTCAGGTATGCCTTATAGTTTAAGGAAAGAAACAAAACAGTCAATGGAATAGCTACAGAAATTGACTGATTTAACCAGGTAATATTTGGAAAGTTAAGATTTGCATTGTCTTCAGGAAAGTCCTTTCCAACTACCTTGACTGCAGCCATATTCAATTAATTACACAGTTTTGGTTTAAATTCCATGGATCTATTAAGAAGAGAAAAATGTGCCAACTATAAATGAAATTAGGTGCTGTGCAGGTGCTGTGCAATTAGAACACTTTTTTTCCAGGGTTATAAATGAAGTCCTACCTGTTTTAAGTGCTGCATCTACAGAACCTTTATAGAGTTGTCTCTGTGCAAGTATGAAAAAATGGTAAGCCTCAGCTCCTCGCCAAGCATTGTCTGCAAAGCGATTAGTTGAAGAAAGAACATCTTCTTCCAGCAAACCAGCCAAAGCTGAAGCACTCTGAAAACAAAGCAGTATCACAAGTCATTTTTATATGAAACAGATACAGCAGGAAATGGGGATACATGAAAAGAACTTTTCTATACTTGGTGATTACACTCCTGTCTGTGTTAACTAGGGGAAATATAAATGGACCTAAAGTGAACATTGTCAGGCATTTTATACAGAGCACAGGCACAACATATGGTGCTGATTTTCAAAGATAAATATCATATACGTGTGTACAAATATATTTTGTGCACATCTGCAGACTAGTTCATAGTTTGGATTAATACTGCATTTCAACACCAAAGCTCTTAAAACTTTGTTTAAACTATTTCATTTTGTGCATATGAAGATGAACGTAAGAGCAGAAAAAAAAATTCTTCCACTTGCTTCCCCCATATCTGGAGCCATCTCCCTGCTAAATTATAGGCAACATAACTTAATCTAATCACTCTTTGGGATCAATACTTACTCCTAAATGACATGAGAGTTTTGCAAGAGAAGAAAAGTCTGGAGTTTCTTAGTATAGTTTTTATTGTTACAGTAAAAACATTAAGAAAAACACATTAAACTTAGGAAGAAAAATATCTATTAATACATATGATCTAAATGTTTTAGAATAATACTTAAAACAGTAAGTTTTCATGGGAGACTTGCTTTAAGAAAAGCTTTGTTCTTAGCAGGAAAAAGGGTTACTAGAAAGACATTATAGGCTCCCATGAAGATAGCTGGCTTTATTCTAGGCAGCACATAACATACCAGAATTCAGAAAGCTAAAAACAAAAAAAAGACACTACCTCTGAACTTTTCTCTTTTACTTTTCCCCTTTGTGCACTTTGCATTTGTTCATGGCACTGTTCCATAAGTAAGGCTGACAACACATAAAGCTTTTTAACTCGCAAAGGTTTTGTCCTTTTCTTTGACTCTTCATCTGCAATCTTAAAAAACAAAACAAAGGGATTTAATTCTCTTGGACAATTGCATGCTTGTACAAACCTAGGAAATCATGCCAAAAAATTATTCTGACTTTGTAATAATTTAGATCACAAACAGAACTATAAATGAAAATGTCAAAGTGAAGTATGCACATTATTCTATATTTATTTAGCTAATATGTACATAAAGCCAGATTCTCAGAAAGGATAAATCGGTGTAACCATGTATAAGTCTATTGACTTAGTATAAAAATAAACTAAAAAACAGTGGTATTTAAATACATACATAGCTTTCAATACAGTCTGGTGGTTTTCCCAGAAAAGAAGAATGGCTTTTGAAAGTAACATATATTATACATATACACCGCTATAAATATTTGCTATAAAAATTATGTATCCCTCTTACAGACTTTAAGTTATGTACAGAAATCTCTGCAGCCAAACCAAATCTAAGCAACATCTCTATCTTAAAAGCACACCACAGCCATTTCTAATTGAAGGTACTAATTGAAGAAATACCAAAATTTAACTTCTTATAGTTATTGACATTGCTATTTGTTTTTAAAAGGAAATAAAATTAACTCACATAACAATTAAAATAACGTGGACACTGCAGCCCAGACCAGTCTACCATATTTCTTTACTAGGCAACGCAGAGCAACAGGACCTTTTCTGAGGTGCAGTTCATCTCACACTGAAGTGAAAGTGTCAAAATAAAATAGATGGCTTATGTCTCAAAAGTCTACTCTCGACTGGGTACAGAGGACATCCAGGACAACTATTACAAGTAGAGATACCTGAACTCTGGGAGCTGGATTCATCTTTGCAGTATTCCATTTAATGGCATCTGTTTACAGCCTAGACATTGTTAAAACTAAAATAGCCCCAAGAGAATAAAAGTAGCATGGAATTAGTAAGTGCTAGTGCAAAAAAAAACAGTTACTTGACACAAAAATAAAACTTGTGATACCTTGAACATGAGCTTAGCAGCCTCAAAGAAATAATTGGCTTTACGATAGAGTTCTATAGCATCAAGGATTTTATTCTTTTCCAGCAAATGACTTGCATATCTGGCTAACAAGGATCCAATCTCTTTCATATTGTGATTTTTAGCCAGCTCCACAGCTTTATTCCACTAGAAATGAAAGGAGACAATTATTAACCTAATTTTTCAAATACATTCTCAGAACAAGCCAGTTATCCATGAACAGACTGCAACATTTGTGTGCAATATTTCATTGCCATTTAGAACTAGACTACTCTAAAATTAACATAAAAAGCAAGCAAATACAAATGCTAACATCATTGCCAATCATGTGATGCAGGAGGCCTGTGAAACAAATGCTGGACCTCTGTCCAAAACCACATATGAAACAGTTGCTTCTGCTTTGGTAAAAGCTTTGCAAAATCACTTCATTGCAGCTCATAGCTGGACATGTGGATTTCAACACTTCTGGTACTACTAAAGCCAGACTCTCAAAAGCATGTCTAAAGAGGACTCCAGCTCAGAAGCTTAAAGCACACAGTAACACTTTACTAATCTTTCTATACACCTCATTTTGTCTGTGACTTTGCCTGATTTTCAACAGTTTGGCTACTGTGCTTGCCCCAGATGAAAAGTTTGGCACGACTGAGAATCGGAGCTGCATCTCACACCTAATAGCTCTTCAGATCCATAAACTAAGAAATTATTGACATAAAGCCAGCCCTAGCCACTCCTGCCATTATACATCAAGTTCCTCGTACCCACCCTCAGTTTTTCTCTTATTTGTGTTGACATGAACATTTGCACAGGTAAGTGCCAGGAAACAGCTCTAGATGTAAACATACAGATCAGTTTTCAGATCAGCTTTTTCCAGCTACATCCTCACTCAGTCACAAATCCGTTTGCATCTACACAAAGAAGGAGTGGGATGTGGAAAATATCCAGAACAGACATCTATCTCTTCTCTAGTCTTTCTCCCATTTCATCAGGAGGTAGCACAGCCACGCTCCAGAGGCTAAAAATGTCTGTATGCTAAGCATGCTGACCACACATCCTGCATGTACCTTTGCATTGTTCCTTCAATTGTCTAACCTTAACCTCAGAGAACTGGCTTAAGCACTGAAGTAAAAATTTTCCAGAAACCATGACAAATCATCAGACACTTAACAAGGACTTGTATTTAGCTGAGAATTAGGATAGATCTCACTGTTAAACTGGCATTGGTAAAGCAGATTGTCTCCTGCTGTTCTACCTGGTTGAGATGCACACAGGTATCCACGGCATCCTTTGGTCGATTGCATTTCAGAAAGGCTGACACAGCTTGTTCACACATCCCCACTCTTACAAACATATAAGCTATATCCTGCAAAAAGCATCAGCACTGTGTTAAATTCACTTCCACATTTCTATTACGTTGTATAGCAACTGCACTACTCTTATATTGTTTAATTTAATTCCAAGAGGTTGGGGAAGGGGTTGTTTGCTTCATGGATCCTGTGAAGGCACCACGCACTGTTGCTAATATTTAGAACAGTGAGTGTGCTATTTTCACACACTGCTTCTAAATTCAAAAAAGCTGTTTAATTTTTTTTTTTCAAATCAAATCATACCAAAAGGATTTTATTCTTACTGTTTAGAGTATTTCATGAAACTTCACTATTACAGTGAGGTTAAAAAGAAATTGCTATGTCTTGCTTTACTAAAAATGGCATTAAAAGGAGCATGTTTTGCATTTTTCAAGCATTCTGGATTAATCAACCATAGCATAGTTTTAAATTAGCTATTACATAGTAGGTCATATCCAACTCTCTCTCTCTCTCTCTCTCTATATATATATATATATGTATATCTGTCTAAACCCTACATACCTATATACCCTATACACCCCATACAACCTACTCTTTCTCCTTTCAGAGTATCTTCAATTTTCATTCTGCATTAGTATTCCCACTCGAGCTACCATGTAAGAAGTTAAAGCAGGGATAGCAAGCCAGGAAGGATTTAGGGGGGGAAAAATCCCCAGCAATGTAGACAAGATGATAGAACAAAAGCTAAAGTAAGTGTCCATCCATGAGTGACTTCTTAGTGAAGCACAGCTATTTCAGAAAGAAATGCCACAATTTAGGGAGTGGAAACAGTAAATTATGACTTAGCCATGTGACAATAAAACATGATGAACAATCAGCTCTTTCTGGGGAACTGGGACAATAAGGGAAAGGAAGAATAATGGAGTAGGAAAGCAACAGTAATATTGAAGATCAGTACCACAGTAACACTGTTATGCTTAACTGAGTAGGTCATATGCTGCATTCATTCTCTCTTTCTTCCTTAGCTCTCCCAAGATGGGAAATTTTAAGCAAATGGTTGGGTATAAGACAATGAGAAATAAAGGTGTTTTTTGCTTACAGGGAGCAATTTATGATTCTCTGGAAGCGAGTTAGCCAGATCCTCCAGTCCTTGGTAGTCCTCTAGCATGTAGTAACATTCAGCTAAACGTTCCTGGTTTCGTCCTTGCACGTAATACTGTACAGCATTTAACCTAATAGGACAAAAGAATGTGGTGGCTTCCAATATATAAACACAAGTGAAGTTTTTAATTCTGTAAGCCTTTTGAATTTTTAAATTTAAAATCCCATTATTCTAACATGTAGCTTTCCTTGGAAAAACTTTTGTAGCTAGAATGTCACTGTTTTTCTAAGATGCACTAAAAGTTTTAATTTTCAGAGATCACTATATTCAAGTAGTAGCAAGACTGATTCTCTAACTAGCATAAGGTTAGGAAGTCAAGGAAACTTAAAACTATATTCCCACATCTACACAAATCATGGCAGAAGATGGACAACTTACAACTAAACTTTCAGAAAAGGGCTTTACTGTTGTGCCTTTGTATTATAAAACACAAGCATCAAGACCTCCAAGACCATTCTCCAAAGTTACCTAAAACATCTGAAAATCAACTTTCAAAATCTAATCACAAGTTTTCAACTGTTGTGGGACCCAAGTTCTTTGTGATAATAGAGTTTGGGTAACAACAATATACAGTGGAGCTGTGGAACTCTGAGATGTGGGCTTAGAAGGCAGTAAGCACATGAAAAAAATTCTCAGCAAGTTATTAACTATGGAGACATTACCTCTGGCTCAGTAAGTACCTGACTGCAAAATATGTTCTGGAGAAATACCATTAGAGGTGTGCATTGTCCTTAAAATCTTCCTTGGGTGTCCACTTTGGCCAATAGCTGGAGACAGATCCAAGTCATAAAGAACTCTGGACCTTTTCAAATATTTGTGGATTGTAGCATTCTAGAAAATTCAGTGATGTTCTTCTCTTACTTTAACCACTTTTTTTTCCTATATTCAGCCTACTATAACTGTATAGGTATTTCTCTTCCCTCCTTTCAAGTAGACAGACTTCTTGCAAGACAGATATTTTTATCACCTTCATTCTTTACATAGCTAATCAATAGCTCTTTGTTCATCTTATCACGGAACCATAAAGGTCTGAGCTAAATTTCATCCTTCCAAAATTACCCCATGTATTGCATCCTAACATCTGTCTTTCCCCATAAATTAAGTCTTGTCATCAGTTTAATAATTTCCTTTGTAATTTCCTTCTTACTAGTTCTTCTACAGAACATACCACTTCTGGCGGTCTGCAAAGTAATCTCCAATAGCATTGTGTGCCTGTTCCAGAAGGGCGTCGTCCGAGTCCCCTGAGCCAGTTTTCAGCAGCTGCAGTACCCGAAACCAATCTCCCAGTTTGATCCGCAGCCCAATGGCAAGATCTCTGGAATAAACAGAAAATAGCAGGCAAAAGTCAAAGACAACAAAATAGGTAACAAAAGTCTCAAGAGAAGCATCCAAAAGTATTTCCACATTCTCAACCTGCAAGTATCACAGTGATCCCAGATATCTTGTTTTCAATTCAAGCACTATTCCATAAGAGCAAATAGTCAGAGAGCTCACAGGTAATGTCATATGTATGCACCTCCTTATTAGCCACATTCCTGTGTGAGGAGTTAAATGAGCAGCTGGTGAGACAGTTGGGCTGATGTTACTTCAGGTTCTCTTTTATTCGGGTCTGTATCTTCAACTGCTGACCACTACAAGAGATGGAAGCAGCTGCAAAAGGCTAAAGGCAGACAAGGGGAAAAGCCAAGGAGCAAGGAATACGAATAATGTTGCCTAAGCTGAGATGTAACAAAACAGATTTGAGAAAGATTTCTTCAGATTCAGGGTGACTTTGGATAAAGGAGAAAGGATTCAAACTTAGTTTTTCCTTTTTATTATTCATGCATACATATGACTCACTGTGTGTCTGTCTGGCATGTTTTTCCACTAAACAGAATACTTCTATATTACTTCATATAAAAGTAATTCTGCAGGTGCATAGAAAATAAATGGGAGAGACTTATATACTTCTTTTAAAAATGCACTCAGCTTACAAGTGAAGGAAGGAAGGCAGCAGAAAGTCAGCACAGTCAGCTAAATAAGAGAATCAATCTAAAAACATTAAAACTGTATTTGAAAAACAGATTTATTTCATCCTGGTTTATGATAGATCCTTCTCAGGATTTTTCTAGTGGTGAGGAGACACGTAACATCAATACCAAATTCCCATATTCTTGTAGCTGGAGAATAAGATGCTCTACTGTTGAAGAAACCAGTAAAAAAAATTAAGTTTTTGACTTCTTCAATCCTATAATGTCCAAATTTCTCTTCAGCCATGAAGAGATTAAGTCATGAAAAGCAATATGCTGTATTTAAAAATCAATTTTGCATTGTGACTGCTGTGCTTAGGAGGTAGTCCACCTCTCCAAACCAGCATACTGCCATTAAATAATTAACTACAGGCAAGAAATTTTTCCATTACCAAGCTCTAATGGGCATCTCTCCCCAGCTCCTGCCTTCTTCCTCTGCCCCCACACCCTGTATCCCTTACTTGGAAAGAGGAAGGTTTCTCATTCTTACAGCATGAAAGAATAACTAATGTTTTTCTCCATCATTCTCTACTGTTTTTCATGGCTCCGTTAATCAAAGCTTAAAAATTGCACATGTGCACAAGTGATTCATGTTTCTTCATGTTTGACCACCATCTACAGGCTATACTGTACAACTGCTGCTGCTAATTTATCATTATCCTTTTTCAGTAGAGACAATTCTCTAGCTAATTGCTTAGTGTTAATTTATATTCCCAGCAATACTGTAATTGTGCTTTGTTTGTTTTCATTCCTGAGCAAAAATTCCACTGATTGGTCCAGTTTCATCTAGAGTCCTTTTTGTCTCTCCAGAGATTGCAGTTCATTAAAAACTCTGTTGTTTGTATATGTAAATGGGAAGAATGTGTACTTGGCTATTAGCTAAGACCAACAGCACATAAATTAAACATTAGTTAAGGCTGTTTGTATTTTTGGAATCCCAGCTGAAATACTCACAAAATACTTGTGAAAAAAAAAAAAAATCTATGAAACACAGCACTACCTAGAGCAGATGAGGTTTTGCAAACAGTTTGGAATGCACTGATTTACATACAGAACTGGTTATCTGTGGATACAACAAAATTCTCTCCATCTGATCCTTTTATGTCTTTGCAGAAGCTGGTAAATACTCTTCAGAGCAAAAACAGACATTCCTAATTAAGGCATGCTTTCTTTTCAGACTTTTTTTTTCTTCATTTGCTGCTGAGATGATTCCATGCAATTACCTTCTGTCCATATCTAGATACATTCTTTCAGCTTCTTCAAATCTGCTAAAATAGGCTGCCACTTCTGCTTGCTTCATGGACTCACTCTGCAGGTTGCCCAGACACTTCACAAATTTAATGCCTTGATAATCTTTGCAACGCACAAAAGCTTGTTCAGCTGTTTGCAGATCCAGCTTCTGAAGAGCAGCTTCAGCCAGGAGACGCCTGTGTGAGAAACAAACATGACATGGAAAAGCAGCTAGAGAGTAAATTAAACGAGGATCTATTTAACTAGTAATTATTTAAAGAAACCATTCAAGTTATTGCAATTATATTGTTTACTAGCTAATATTAATACAGTTGTGTGTTTGTTCCCAGTACACTCTGTGATCTGTCCAGTACCTTCTCAGGGAAAGAAGTTGAAGCAATTGCTAAGATTCTTTTGTTCAGCTGTTCAAATGGACACTGGTTTGGGAGGAATGGGCAGGGTTTGAGCATTACACTTGCCCTGTGTGAAATGTCTCGCTGGTCTCAGTGCAGTTCCATTTAGATACTTCTACCTATGCATTTGTTGTAGCTTTAAGCCTGCTTAGGCAGTGCCAACTCCGTATTTTTGAATCAGTTTGGTATGACTTCAACTCAAGTGCACATCACTGACATCAAAGAATCCAAGAGAAGAACAGTATGGCTAATTTAATCCATCTGCCACTCACATCATCCTGTTTGTTACATTCCAGAAGTAAGGGCACTGTCCCATTCTGACCTGGAACATACTGGCTTTATATCCTGTACTTCTAATCCATCTCTTCTTTATAAATATGTCACACGTGTTTTCTTGCATAATAAAAATAAAGTTCATTGCAATTTTGGAGCAAGATGAACAGAATCTGATGTGTATTTTGTGATTTTATAATATAAAATTTTTACTGAGATATAGATTTTCAAAACTAATAGTCATTTTATATTAAATGAATTGATGGTACTAGCAAAAGGCATGAATGACTTCAAAGCTCAAAAATATCTTCTGCTAGTTCAAGACATTTGCAAAAATGAAGATTCACAAAAACAACATTTTACCCTATACTCTCGAGCCAATAAAATTACGGTATTATTACAGAAATTTTCAATATGTAGCTAGCAAATCCTGTTTTTCAGAAGGAACACTCTGGAGACAAAAGCACAACTAGATAGGAAGAATTGCTTTTAGGGAGAAACATAAAGCAAGCTGTCTTGGCCAGTCTTTTAGCAACTCTAAATTTTCCTCTAAACTGTCAGAATTAACAGCCAAACATCCAATGCTGCAGGAAATCAGTTAGCTTCAAAAGAGAGCCAAGATGACTAAAGAAAGGTACTGATAAAGAATCTCCAGAAAGTTAAAGAGAGTTGGCATCACTCATCAAGAAATCTGTCAATGAAGTTTTAAGTTCTTTTCCTTAAATTACATACCAAGACATTTCCTCTTCCAGCCCTCATGACTTGGGATATTAAAGAGATTCCCAGAACGCCTCTTGTCACATGGTTATTCTTACATGTTTGCTATGCAGGCTTTTCAACTTTAATAGCTGAGTCCATGTTTAGTTTAAGCATGCCAGCATTTCCATCTCTCAGATTACTTCTGAGATGATGCATCATAACATGATTAATGTACCCAGGCCTTCTCATTTCTGTCCTTTATCGCCTGTCCAAAATGCTACAAGGTTAAACTACTCTTACCTTGTTATCATTCTCATGTGCTCCTTTTTACTGGATTTTAAGTGCTTTGTCATCAAGGTTCAATATCAAATACATAAATTTAAATTTAACCAACTAAGTTAACTTTCTGCCAGCTTTTTCATTTCCTTTAAACTCATCCCTAAAAGCAGGGAGCATTGTGTTTTGGGGCTGATACAGCACAGAGCAAAAAGGTGTCCTGACACTGTACCCTACACCCACTACCATGACACACACCACACCACATGCCTGCCATTCTAGGTACTCCAACAGTCATAAAGCCTTAGTGTATCCTGCTTTGGCTGGTTTTATTTTGAGGTTTTGTACTTTCATACTAGATCTGTCTGAACAGGAAAAGAATACAAAATATAACAAATTTTAAAATGTTGGCTTATAAAAGATTTTACCAAAGTCTGGGATGTGGATTGTCTTCTATGAATTGGGAAGATTCCTCAATGCCAACTTTTTCAATCAATGCTCGACTGTCTCGTAATGACCGAATCTCGAAATTGATGATGTAATCTTTGTTAGGATGTTCAGGATTCTAACATAATGGATAAAGAAACATATTGTTATTCCATGTGGCCTTTGCTTTCACCCAACATAGAGATCTACTATTCAAATCATTAAGACACCAATTTTTCCTACAAAATAAAATTAATTATACTTACCTTTAATATTTCATCCAGAAGAACAGATTTGATTTCTAAGTCTTCAAAGTTGCAAATATATCCAGATGTTTGTATAGGTTCCTTAAATAAGTTACAAAGGAATGAACTTGTATTCTGTCTGATTAAATCCTAATCAAATCTGTTAAATATACATACAAATACATTCTTCTCCAAACTAGGATTAAATTGCATTTCCAACAGGAAACAAATACTAGAGTCATTAACCTTATTGACAATTCTATAAACACAGACATCATTAAAAGTCCTCATGTTTTCTGTAACTAAATTATGAGAAAGATATAAAGAAAGACCTGCCAATATTTAAACTGAACTGTGTTTTACAAGTATCTCTACTAAAATTGCACTTATGTTTCCCAAAGCATACCAAAAAAAATAAACTTCTGAAAATATCTCGTACATTTCATAAAAATATAACAGCGTTTTTGTGTTTCCAGGACTAATAGTTCATTTTACTTATTTGTTCCAAAACAACATTCCCACACAAGAGTTGATAAGATTTTGAGATTTCCAGAAGCAAGTTTATATAAATAACACTTGCCTAACAGAATGGTAAGCACACGAGTAATACTGTTTAAGAAAGAGCCATTAGCTTATAAGCAAACTTGTAAAATGAGTAGTTTATCTATGCTAATATTTACCTCTGGATCCAAGTTTCTGAAAACATACATTCTTGTTTTCTCCATCATTGCAAACAAATCTGGGTTATCTTTGGCCCATTTCATATCCCAGACATCCTTGCGTTCCAGTTTCAGCTGCTCCCCTATCACCTGCTGTCCTGTGCTGTCTATTGCCCGTGTGTCCAAGTCAAAGAAAGTCAGAACACCTGAAAGGTCTATGATAGCAAGACGACTAGAGAAAAACAAAGGAGTTAAAAATAAGACAGCTAAGTAACGCTAATCAAGGCTGTAAATCTGAAAGTTATGCAGACTGGCACCGTATAATTCTACAGGTTCAGTGAGATGCTCTTGTGTGCCAAAGCCAGCACAGATGCATGTGACTTTCATTTATCTGCACAGCAGACACCAGAGACATGGAAACATATGCTCATACAGGATCTGGCCCTGCAAGGGCTCTGAAATATGTACATTTTTTTCATCCAGCATTTTGAAGATCCTTAGTACATCACGTATTAAGTTGAGTAAATTACAGGTTCTGTCCCTCACCAAACTTTTCTTAACAAAGACTAAAATTAACAACTGAACAGAACTAGTTTTCCTTATTTACTAGGAGGCAATGAAGCAGATTATTAAATTAACAAGTTAGTGTGGTGATGCAGCCTGTTAATTCCTAAAACAGGACTTCTCACATTTCTACAAACGGTATTCTTTAGTTTTTTTCAAGGCAATAAAGAGCCTAATCCAATTAATCTTTGAAGTCACTTGAAATATGAGAAAAATACAATTTCTAAAATGTTACATCTGAAAGTTTCCAGTTACATAGGTCTTCAGTGAATCATGGTAGCCTGTATTTACTACAAGGCCATTTTAGGAGCACTTCTAAATATTGAATGGTAGCCACCCTAAATCCTTTTTAAAATTTCAAAACCAATTTAGAAAATTAACCTCAAAATGCTTATGGATCTGACCCTTTTTTGCTGGCACAAGGTCATTTAGGAAGGAAGCAGCTTGGGTTCAAAACAAAATGAATGTGGCTCTGACTCAATCACACTGACTTTTGAGTGAAGCAATCTATTTTTGTTCTATACCTAAAGAGGTGAGAGATCTACACAAGTGTTAGGAAATTTGTTTTAAATTATAAAGTAATTTTGAAGTGATTAAAATTGTCTTGCAAGTTCTCTTTAGTCAGTATATTTTTGCCTTTTCTGCCAAGACTGTTATGTGCTCCCTTGCACAGAAATAGCTGTGAAGTAGGAAGCCAGTAGAAAGCCAGTAGCTGTTAAGTAGAAACCAGACTTGCTAGAAGCATCACCACCAGCTACAGCTTGTAACAATGGAAAATTAATATGGGATGAACAAAGTTTTCAGACATTAGAAGGACAGGGAAATAGAAAGAAGTCACAGAGATATAAAGTTTCAGGTTGTAATGTAATTTTGTCAACTCATATCATGATCACAGGAAGGTTATGTTTGGTTCATGTAATAAAACAAAGCTATTTTCATGTATACGGGGTGCAAAGCATAGGAGAGCTTTACTAACACACTGTCAGAGCAATCTGATGACTGTCCATAGTTACTAATAAAGAAATGGTTAAGCAACCATTAATAATAACTAAAATTAATAGTTTATATTAAATTAGTACATAATTATTACAGAATGGTAGATTTCATAGAATTAGTATTTTCACAAATTTTAGTGCTTTATTTTGAAATTGGATACCTGTTTTTAGAAGCAGATCTGTAACTTACCTGGAGTTGCAGTTCAAAGATAGCTGATAGGCACGACAGTTCAGGACATAGCTCTGCACTGCAGCCACAGTAGGGAGACTGTATCTCTGAATAGTGCCAGATTCTCTTCCCTGGGGAAAGGTGATCCTGGCTTAGCAAGAGAACTTTTCCATCAGTAAACTCTTTAAAATGGTTTCATTTATATGCTGTCTTAGACAAAAGAGCTTTTGGATTAAGTGACAGAGCGTAAGTGGAAAGATGGAATATCGTCATCCTAAAAGTTCTGTTTAAGATGCTACACTTGACAGCTCTGCTTAAATCAGGGATATTAAAATAAACAGCTCTAGTTCACATACAGCCCACAGAACAGGACCTATGAACCTCCAGACAGGGCCTACATTAAAAAAAAGGAGAACAGTGAAAAGATCCTTTTCCCATACTGATAAATCCCCTCAAACAGTGCCATATGACAGCACCAGCCACGGTCTGAAAGCAGGACAGTTCTGTTTATGTAGGGCTGACAGCCCACTACCAAGTCTCACCAGTTATTTCAAGATCTGAGCTAGTTTTAAAAGGAAATACTGTAAAATACACTGGTTATTCACTGGCTTGAGTAACAGGAAACCAATCTAAGTACTGATGTGGTTTATCTTCATTTTGCTGAATGACACACCCATTGCCTGTGTCGGGACACTATCAGGCCAACAGTCTGAAACGAGTTTGACATCCCTGGACTGAAATGATCACTGTCACTATGTTCTCATGATGTTTCTGTAGACTGAAGAACATATCCAGATTGGTTTACCTACCATTCAACTCTTACGCTGGAAATGGATCAACATTAAAATTTAAGGTTGTCCAAACTTCATTCCTTCTTTTTCTTTGTTCTCCCTCCAAAGCCACCCCTAAGATCCTCAGCATAAACCACCATCTTTGATTTTTTCACAGCTATTTACTCTATAAGCTAAAAAGCAGATTTGGTCAGAAGTGTTAGAAAACCTAACCACTGTAATATGCATTTAGCTTCAGCACATTTATACAGATTTGATCTCAAAGACATTTCCTCTCATTCCTTTCCTTTTAACCAAAGTCACTGATTAATTATTGTCAGAATTTAATTTTCTTATTCTTCAAGCACAAACAGAATCCCATAGTTGCCTACTAACCATCACACTTTTTACATTCATTCTTTTTCTCATGACAGTGATTTTGTAAAATCCAGCAAAGGATATAACAAACAACAACAAAAAACCCCTCCAACAGCTCAAGCAGAAACATGGGAAAACATTAAGATCTCTTTTGAAAGGAGGATAACATGAAGAAACAGTGTTCTTCTTCTACCTTTGTTCTGCTCACTTAGTTATTAATACGTATGTATTAATACGTATACCATACATTATACTATTAATATGTAAATAGGCAAAGTTTGCAAATCTTTGTGTCTAGAACATACAGCCTAGAAAAGAATTCTCAGAATTCAGACTACAGAATTAAGTCCTGACCTGGACTTCTTCAAACCCTAAGTATAAGTATCAACTCAGGCAACTAGTCTTAAATTGTAAGTACTTAGTGAATTAGCCCTCCTAAGAAAAGAATCCAGGTTAACAGAAGAAACTGTTAAAGTTATCTTTGAGGAAGTTTAGAAAGAGACTTTGTCTGTTCAAGTTCTAAATTCTGAAATGCTTTGAAACTATGACTGCTTATGACATTCTGCAGAAGAATCTCATACTTACAAGCACATGAGGCAACTAGGAGTTGTTTTAATCATGTAACTTACCACAAGTAGGATTTTATCAGATGCTGTTATTGCACAAATTGGATCTCTTGTTCCCTGGAAGTATACAAGTGATATCAGCATCAGTTTTACTGCAAAGGGTAAGAATGCCCTGCTAAAAACCCGAAAGGGTTTATTTAAATACACAAGTATTTTGCTCTCACGAAAGGGGCTATCAAACCTTGTCAGCATACAGTATATGGATGGGTTTATGATATCAGTAGCCTTTGTTATGGGAATCATGACAACAATATTAACAGGTTCCGTTCTTCTCCTGCTCTTCCTCCAAAAAAATAAGAAACCCCAAATATAACAGGTGTTTCACAGAAAACACAGGAAGGTAACTATATCTGACTTGTGAGGTTCCTAATTAATTTCAGGTATATTTGTAGATACAGCCAGGACTCACACACGTGAAAATACTAGGAAAGATTACCAGGGTTACTGAGTTTCAACAAGCTTGTATTTTGCTGAAGTAAAGGAGCTGCTTCTGACCATGAAGACAGCAGGTATCTAAATACTACACCCCAAAATACTTTTTCTATGTTCCCTACAGTTTGCTGTGTATTTCCAGTAATACATAATGACACAGTAACAGGACTAACCAGAGGGAAGAAACATAATAGGTAGGTAAAAGAGGTAAGAAGTAATACAAAGTTTAAGTACAACCACTTCTACTAACAAAAATCTATAAAAATAAATAAAGCAATATTAACTAGTACTGTTTCAAGCTACCACTGACACCACAATAAACTAGTTTAAAAACATCACTCACTTCAATAGCTCTGCTGTAATCAAGGCGTCCACCTCCAGATTCTGAAGAGGTGTCATCAATATGATAGATCCTGTAGAAAAAGCAAGTCCAAAGAGAGGATCATCTTTGGTAGCATACAGGTATCCCCAATCCTTGAAGAAGAAACCACTGAAATTGGAGAAAAGAATGAAAGCTATGCCTGTTCTTATGTTACCATGGAATCCCCTTTGGTAAACCTGCTTTCTGTTGACAAAAAGATCTGGTGATTGCTTTCACTTTCACAGCCCCTGATGGTCCCTTCCCATGCGAACCGTGAATTTTCATTCCGCAACAAGTTCCTGCAAATCAATCACCTTCAAACGTGCATTTCCCCATTTCAATAGGCTCTTCTCCATACTTATGAAGAGCTTCACCTTCATAGCCACAAAAGTTATTTATTACTGTATTATTCAACACTTCATGATAGCTTCTTTTTGCCTTAAAAAGTAGCATTGGGAAGATTTTAGAATGCTAAAATCATCATTAAGGCTGAATTACAACTATTTACTTGTTTTCTAGTATTTCTACCAAATTTACAATCTTGTTCAAAGCTAGGACATTCAAGTCCTACAACTATGTATGTTATTGCACCATGTACAAATAATTATTCATTATTACAGATATATGGTGACAGGAGACGATAGACTTATAGGAAGATTTTACAGCATCTCTATGGAAGAGCACACAACACAAAAGAAAATCATAACAAAGTTGCAAGCTTGTGGAGGTGACAGAAAAGTTAATGCCACAAATGAGCACCTGGGAAGGAAATATTCTGGAGGCAGAATGATGTTGACTTTGGCTTGTTTAGTTTGAGAGGATAAAAGTCCATACAGGATTAGTTGTCAAAGCCACAATCAGACACAAGTGTATTTAGAGAAGAACCAGCTGGACAATTTTCTTACAGGCACTGACACACGAGAAGCAGTTAAAGTTATCAGAGGGAATATAGCTGCCTGGAAACTAAGAGCATGGAGGAGATAAAGGGGAGGGGTAAAAAGGCATCAAGACACACAGCCCCTTAAGGGAAGCATGCAGAGAGCAAATGGAGACACTGAACAGAGATTTAGGTAACAAACACACATTTGTTATGAAAAACTAGTAATTAATATTACAAGCCTACAAGTCAACAAATCTGATTAGAAAAACGAAATGACAAGAGTTTGTATTTTAGGCAGGGGGGAATCCACCTTTATCAATGATACCAGAGCAAAGGAAGAAAAATGACAAAGCCTGAAGACAAACCTTTCTCTGCCTTCTTTCCTGGTCCGTGCTACCTGATTGATTTCCATTGCTGTGAGTTTCTTGGCCACACGATACTGCCAGATGTAAAATGCTTCTTTGGAAGCTGCTATCACATGTGTTTTGGTCATCGTGACAAACAACGGCTCTGTTATGAAACCCAGAGGGTTGCAAAATTAGAGTGGCAAGCATTGGAGTAGATGTTAATTTGTAAATGTTTTCCAAGATGGATGAAACCATACCTCCATATGCTGAAGACAAAAAAACAACAAAACCACCACACACACAACCTAGCAGCAGTTTTCATTACTGCTAAGAAATTTCACAGAGGCCTTGTGGCCTTGTCCAGAAGAACACAGAAATTCTGTACAAGTTCTGATTTTACAATTAACATTTTTCTCCCTATTATTTCCGCAAATTTCCATGTGCTAATACAGAAAACATCAAATACATATAGACAAACTTTCAGGTTAATGACCAGTCTAGGAATATCTTGTATCTCTTTAACAAGATCTATAAAATATCTCCATATCTGTATTTATATTTGTAATTATTCAAATATAAATAAAAGGAGGTCTACTCCAAAGTTAACAATCTAGAAGAGATTCTTTGATTAGCACTTCATAAAAACAGTTCATAAGTTTTAAGTGAGACAAGACGTAGAAATGTCATTTGTATCTTAGTTAATAGCTGGGCCAAATATAAAATTCTTTATCTGAATGGCAGCAAATTAAATATTTAGCATAGTGTATTCTTGGTCTTACTTTATTACAGTGAATTTTTACTGTGAATCTTTTTTTTTTTTCTTTTCCTGTATTTTAGCACAGAACAGAACTCTGGAGGGAGCTATAAGCCTGCCAGAAAGGAGAGCAGTGCTACAAGAGACAGATGGGGGAAGATTGGTTGAACAGATTTTATTTCTTTGAAACCAAGAGGATTATATAAGCTACCCAATGGCTGCAGAATACTTTTTAGTAAAAATGTAAATACTGGGTAAGAAGGCTTAGTGATGATGCTTCACATGTGAGCAGCATAGTTGTTTACACTATATGCAACTCAGCATATTTCATGTACTTATAACACATTCAATAATTAGTCACATCCAAACTGAAGGACACAGTCTCTTATTTCATCAACAGCATTAATAAATTCTATATATTTGCTCTGTTCTTTCATTAACTTGGAGCCATATGTGCCATAACAATCATGCTTTTATCCTTTAAAAATGAAATATCAGAATCTTCTGAACTGTGAGGGAATAAAGTTTGCTCAGACCACTAGATTTTTATACTACGCCTCGTGTTTGGACTCAACTTAGTCAACATTTAAGCTCCAGTAGTCCAAGTCAGTGCTAAACCAGGCCCATACCTGAAAGCCACAAGCAATCCTCACACTCTCCCCGGGACTCTCATTGGACCTACAGCTTCCAAGGAGCCTAAGCTTACTAATTTGTGCACAGCTTGAAATGCCCCAATCTGTGAAAAAAGGATGTTCACATAAGCTCTGTTGTGATCCAGAAACAAGATGGCAAAGCATCCATGCTTTATCCAGGGGAATGCAATCAATTAGGCATTTTATGAACATGCCTAAGACTTAAACTGACTGTGACTGTCAAAAAACTCACACACACACCAACCCATGACACATTTCTCTGCCACTTCTTTTATATCAGCTCTAGCAGCAGCTTGACCACAGAGTAAGTTGGATCAGTTCATTCATCTAACTGACCCTCAACATTAAATAAATAAAAGATTAGTTTAAGTTGGATTAAAGGAAAATCACAAATTCTGGAGCAGGCAGGAATGAGCAGCCAGCAGGGAGGGCAGGGCCTTTCCTTCTTTGCAACAGCAGGCTCAATGATGATTGGATTTAAGCCAAATGTGAAATCGCAGGAAGAGGGATACACAACACACAGACACAATCACCTGGATCAGATTAATTAAAAACCATGTCTGGAAGAGCAGTATCTACATGTGGGAAGTGATGATTTTACAAAACTGCCTGTATAACTTAAACAATTGCATAAAAGTACGATGTGATTTTTTCTAGAATGGCTTTATCATCTTACACTGGTCAGTCATTGAACAAGAAAACAGAAAAATACAAACAGAAAAATCTGTAGAAAAAGAAATTTAAATTCAAGTATAGACTGGGCACTGGGAAACACTTCTTTACAGAGAAGGTAGCCACACATTGCAACAGGCTTCCTAGAGACATGGTCAGTGTGCCCCAAACCTGTCAGTGTTTAACAGGCATTTGGACAATGCCCTTAGCAATATGCTTTTGGTCAACCCTGGAGTGGTCCTGAACTGGATGATCACTGTCAGTCCCTTCCAACTGCAAGTATTCTAGTCCCCTTTCTCACTGCAGAGCCTTCATCACCAAGCTACACTCTGCTCTGAAATGTTCTCCTTCTTGACTGCGTAAGAGCACAGATTCAACACGAGGGAAGGATGCCACCAGCAGCCACTCCAAGTTTGAGCCGTTGCTGGGGCAGAGAAGGAATGAGATTGTTCCTTTCCTAGGAAACCAAAGATGCTCATTTCAATCCCCTCAGGCTGGAGGAAGATCTTGATTTTGAGGCAAATGGTTTAACTACTTAGTTTCCTTTAGTGTAGGGAAGTATTATCATCTTATACAGCTGTGCTGGTTTCAGCAGCCAGTGCTGCTAACTTGAGCATCAGTTAGAATCTGTGCTCTGACTATTAAGCAGACAGAAATAGAAGTACCTAACGTCCAAAGGAGGCAAGAGATATGGACACTCCTCTGCTCGGCACTTCCACTGCATAGCAGCTTTCCATGCTAAATGTGGACTATGTTCAGCTCTTCCCACAGATTTTGCAGATAGCCAGGTTCAGTATTAAGACAATACTTCATTTTCAGACCTTGAAAATAACTACAGAAAATGTTTAAACAGGTGACTTACTTTTCAGTGATCAAACACAGAAAAGTATTAAACAACTCCAACATGTGAAACAACTGCCCTTTAAGTTTTTTCTGGACCTTCTTTCTCTTCTCACCTCATTTCTCTTAACTGTTCCTTCATAAAGCCTCTTCTCTGAAGGAAAGAAATTTACTTCTTTGATATCCAGGAATCTCAACTAACCTTCTACAATGTCTGCATTTCATCCACACACACTCCATCTCACTTCAAAACTGTTAGAAAACACCTGCTTTCATGTCTAATCTTCTTGTAAAAATAGTAAATGGAAAACAAACTTAATGCATGACTACATTACTTTGCCTCATGAAAAAGCTGAGACACTTTCTAGTATATGAAATAGGATACACAAACACAAGGCAAGTCATCCCACTTAAATCTGATGGAAAGGAAGCAATTTGACAGACAGACACAATACTAAACTCTTGTTTTCATACAAGTCTGATACAGGCTGTTCCTGAGAAACTGGAATAAACTTAGTCTAATCAAGAAAATCTACCTAATTTTAGAGCTTGACTCAAATGTCACTAGAAGTGTTGGCTCACAAATAGAAGAAAATGTCAGGCAGCAGCTGGGACAACTGAACTGCATGTGGGACAACTCATGAACAACTACAGTTTACAGAACACAAAGAAATACTCAAAATCACTTATAATTTACATTAAAAGGTTCAACGTTAAGTAACAGCAAGTACTGTTTCACATGTAGTTCAGTCACCCTTTTTTAAGGCATTCAGGAGGGAGGCAAGACACCCGGGCACAACTCCAGCTCTCTGCCTTTAATCCACCTGTATGTTGGTCAGGCTGTTGTATGAGTTTCACTGGGCAATAACACACAATTGAAAGATAACTTAACACTTCACTATGGCAGTGCTCCTAAGCGCATGTAAGAAGATGATATAATCCAGCCCGAGTGACCTTTTCTTAACAGATACCATCTGTTGTGTTTCCATTAAAAAGATATTATATAACAAGATATTTAACCTTCTGTAGTTTATATTTAGTTATTCATCAAAAAGGCCTTTGACAGAAAGCCTGCAAGCCTGTGCAACAAGCAGAGAAGAAACCGTGTTGGTTAATTTTTGTACCAGAGTAGGATGGAATGCAATAATGCTAGACAATGAAGAAAAGATTAATTTATGGGCCAGCAAACACGAGCTATTGTGAAGGACCTCAAACACAAGGCACAGGAAGCACAGGAAGAAAAACGCCTCTGGAAAAATAAAAAGCAATCCAAGGAACAGCCTGAAAGTGTAACCATTCATCAATGTCTAAAGAAAGCTGAAGTGATGGCCCTTCATCAGATAATGACTGATTAATCCTTTTTTGTCATTGTTAACAGAGGCAAGCATTAGAAAACTAATGACATAATTAAAAATTCAACAGAATATAGGAAATAAGCACTTCTTCTTTTGGGCCTTTTTGAACTACTGGCTGAGAGCCCAACAACGTTAAGATTTGCATCTCCTGGGGGTGAATCAAACATTGCACAATGTCACAATTCATTAGGAGATTAATAGCACTTTGTTGAAACATTATAAAATGTTATAAATTGACAACTCCTACAAGCTGTGCCTTAACACACATTCTCAGATGCATTATTCAAATACTCTGTCAGCTACTTAGCATCCCTAAATGAGCAATCTTTTTTCTCCACTATCAATTTCCTGCCAGGACAAAGCCCAAGAGGCTTTGCCTAAGAAGCCTGCAAGGCACCAAAGTCTCAAGCAGGAGTAAACCTTTTGTGCTCAGTAGAGCACCAGGTGATTGCTGTTCCAACAAGGGGCAGACTGCTAAAACTCTAAGATGGTGTGTGTTCAAACTGCATTAATTACAGACAGTCAAAAGACATAGTTTAGACTCCTGGCAGTGAAGAGCACCCACTCAAGAACAGGCAGGAACACACAGATACCAAATGATCTATTGAGGACATCCTAGAACATGAGAAATCATTTTTAATAAGCATTTATGAAAATCAAATAAAGTAACAATCTAAGTATATTTAAGCCACTCTGCAAGATGGCACTTATGAGTCTGAAACAAGAACAAGAGTTCAAAACAAGTTACCTAAGCAAATTATTTTATGGACAGAACTTGGTGCAACAATTGATTGCTTTTCTACAAGAAAATGACTTGAAAAACTGTATTGGTAGAAAAGAGAGGAAAGAAAAAAAGAATTTAACAAACAGATAATACATTTTTCATAAGTCAGTAACACCCCTCCAGTTACCCTGAGTAACAGATGTTAATTTTACTTTTGTACTGCTTACATCTTAAACTATTAACGATTACTCTGACCTGAAAATTGATTTAATGCTGACTTTTCTCATCTATAAACAGACAAAAAGACAATGACTTTGTTAGAAAATTATGTACCTATTTGAATATTAAATGAACTTTTGGGAAAGTCTTCTGTCCTTAAGGTTTTACAAGGTCTTCTCTCTCTATTGACCTCAGCAAGACCAGACAGCTGCTTAAGTTCAGCATGCTGTCAAACTGAAACAATTACACTTCCTTCTGCCAAGAAGCTCCAACTGTGATAAACAGCATGATATACTGTACAATAAGACCTTGATTATGTACAGCTGTCAACCCCTCACACAAACTGACCTTATGATATAAATATTTCAAATTGTTCTATAAAGTTGCATCTTCAAATGTTACAAAGAAAAGGAAAGTAACTATGATGAAACCAGCAAAATGTGTTCCAAAACTGTTGCAGTTAAAGGCATTTGATTTTCACCTTCAGTCCCTTTAAAGTTTGGTGGGCAAGCTTTAAAGGAGTCTTACAGGATGCATATATTTAAAAAAAAAAAAAAAAAAAAAAGGTTGAATCTTTCGCTGTGTTTGCTAAACAGCAATGAAAGACTTGTTTGTAATGCTTGAACTACTGAGGCTACAGAAATTTTTCAGGACTCAAAAATGCAAATATTCCCAACCTCTGGTATTTGCCCTTCTATGAGGCAGAAGTCTATACTGCCCAGCGTTTTCACAAGAGAACTCACACTAGGGCAGAGCTTTGCAAATCTATGCACTAAACTGGTCCTCTGACACTGAAGGAAACAGCAGGAGACTGCAGAAGGCTTAGCTGTGGTAAAGGAAGAGAAAATTTTCCCAGATTGTTCAATCACTTGAGTACAATTCAAATACAGTTGGAATAACAGCAGCATTTTTCAGTTAAATAGCATTTCTCTGTAACTGTTTTCAGTCACTGGAGAAGATTCTTTTCTTGCATATGGGCAGCTGTAGGAGATGGGTCATAATGGGGGAATCGTCAAGAAACAGATACCTTTGTTCATAATATAAGTAAAACTATCACAGATAGATTCAGAGAGCTCACATAAACCGAACACTAGAAAAATGCAAAGCAAAGAGTTTACATGCAGAGGTAGAGGTGTCCATGCAAAGCTAATTTTGACCATCTGAGTGGGATTCATTTCACCTAATTTTAGACATCTCTGACAGAGATGAGCTGGCGGCCCTGGGCTTTTTGTACCAACAGAGAGCAAAAAGACCCCTTTATGAATGATTCAGCCCTAGGATTTAGGGGTATTTTCATACTTCTGTTATAATTCCACTTGCGTTTTTATAAATTGAATTTTTATTTATAATCTGAAACTACTTAGATAAACAATTGTAAGGAAGATACAGAAAATGTATTATCAATGCTGAAACATAAGAGGTTGATCTTCAAGATATCTGGGAAGCAGGCAAAAAGTTATTTTTAAATGAAAGTCCAGATCAAATTACTTCAATTGCTCTGATAAATGGGATCCTCTGAATCACCAAAAACATCCATTAAAAAAAAAAAGTAACAATTTTAAAAAATTCTATTATCAATAGTTTTCATTAACTGGAGAATCAGTTTAAGTGTAGCAAATTTTACAAGGAATATGACTGGGTTTGTAAGTCACTATTTTTATTAAGAGAGTAATTAACAGGTTATTTCCAACACAAATTACAGTTCACAACATGGGAACTCTTGATTACTTTTTTTCCTTAGGGATATTCTATAAATATAACTATAAAGCCTAAAAAAATCCTAACAGAATAAGAATATTGCAAGTTGCTTACCAATATCAATATATTTTGGGTCCAAGGGCGTGCCAATAGAATTGCAGAGAACCAGCACATACTGTATGGAAATAAAAGCAAGAGTCATTACTACCATATTTTTTGTAAATTAGTAAGCTGCACAAGGGTTTCTGGGAAGGTGCATCTCATAACCCACAGGTTAATGCTGATCAGCAACAGAAAAGAGGGACCATGACTGCAGTAAATATAAAGCAGCAAAAGCATGAGAGTAATGAGCTATTTGCCAGTTAGCACTATAAATGAAGAATAAGCACAAAACAGGAAAATGACCAGCTGTTTTAAGCAAGACAGCAAATCTACCAGACAAAATATAACAGGTAGGATGCACCACCAGCACAGTCCACAGACAAGATGTGGGCAAGAGAGCCAGTATGTCACCTGCTACTCTGTGAGGCACACCCTGTACTGCATTATCTACAAGCATGATATATCAGTGACTCAAGGACTTAACTCTCGTCAGTTGTTCATGCAAAAGATAACCTAAAAAACTCCCACGGGCTAGGACCTTTGTTCTATCCTTTGCAGACCTCCATCTCCTTGAACCTTTAAGAGGGTAACAGTGTGTGGAGAAATGTGATAAGGCTCTCCCTTTGCCCTGCAATATCAGAGGTACCACAAAACTGATGAGTTTTGTTAGTTTGGCCATCCTTGTAATCCTGCTCGAGAAGGCTTTGACAGCACAGGTACTTCAGTTTGGGCTGTTAAATTCAGGAAGTTGAAAATAAATAAAAATTGACTAGGTATCAATGCTTCACTGTTCTAGCTGATGTATTTACTTTTCCAGACCTAAATCAAGATTTAAGTAGCTTAATCATGATTGCATAGGGAAATGTCTTGAATTACAATTGTGGAAATTAAGGAGTAACTTTTCCTGCCAAATCTTTAGACTTAAAAAATAAATAAATAAAATATACAGGGCTACCAAAACTTGAATTGTCTAAGAGCTGTTACCCTCACACTCCAAGAGATAATTAAGTTTCTCATAGCTCTTTCACCTCCTGAACAATTCATGTAATTGTGGTAACAGAGTAGAGCAACTGTGCAGTTTACCCCTTTAAAATGACAGACTGACAGCTTATTAATCACATGAGAACAGCTCAATTTAACTTTTCAGCTACTGTATGAACTTCACTCTTTCAAAGAAAAAGATCTGAACCAGGATTTCTTTTCATTAAATTTTTTTTTTTTCTGGTTCTGGCACCAATATGCACCTCACAAAAATAGTATTTTTATTTCTTTGCTCATGAGTTGAACTTTCCACCAGTATTCTCAAATTACTCTTTTCCAGAAAAAACATGTTGAGCCTTCACCTCTGTAGGAAACCACACTGGGCTTTTTTATTTCCATCATGTTTATATTATGCCCTCTTTACTTAATTCTGAGACTCCAACTCAGTAGATCAGAGCATGACAAAGGGTGATGCAGTAACAGTATCCAGGACAGAGGCTGTATGACCTACACAGGGTGGTGCCAGGGGCAGGTAGTTTGCATTGTCTGATTTATCCAGCCTTACTATGGATACCAGCATTAAGTCCTTCCATACTTACTGACACTCACAATCCATTTGCAATACCTTTAAAAAGGTCCTGCTGAAATTAGCCTTTTTTTGCCCCATCAGCTGTTGCTGTACATTCTGCCATTTTGAAAACACAATTCTAATGACCGAAATCTCTTATAAAACAAATCTGTTTTTCAGAAAGCAACTCTAATGAAGGTTATGCTGTCCATAAACTTGTAAACTTCATTTCCTAAAAGTTGGTCCCTCATGGTGTTAATAATTACACTGGAGCCATTTCAAAACAACTAAAAAATCCTTATTGTCTGTAATTTTCAGATGCTAAAATTAAATATCTTATTTATGTTCAAGAAAGTTACATTAAGTCCCTCCACTGTTTGTTTCCTATTTTCAAAATGCAATCCAGAACTACCTCATTATGTTGCACTCAACTTCACCAAATATTTTTGGCCATGTATACCATATTTTCAGTTCATATGACAGTACACCATTTATTGCACAATCAAGCAAAGCAGCAGTAAAGCATGATTATTTTCTTTTTACCATTCCAACAAATGACTCTGTCTCATGCTCCTCCTTTGTAAGCAATACACAAGTGACATAGAAAATAATTCAGAAGTAAATGCAGTAAGAAAAAACATTAAATGGTTAGCCAAAGGATACATTTATCATATCATTTATCACTACATATAAAATAAATTAACAAACACAGCAGTTTGTAGTAACATGTAATTTATATCACCTAAGAAATTGCCCTTTTTTTTTTCATTTCTGACTGATGAAATATTCATTACCATTCTGATGCTCTCTTGCTTTTAGCCTGTCTCTGGAGAACTGTTCTAAATACTTCTGAAGAAACATTAATCTGGAAGGCTGCAGTTTTTATTAGGCTACTAATGGATACAAGGAGTTAAACTGTAGAGGCAGTTAATCGGATACTTTGTTCATTGTTGGGGTTCTTTGTTTTTAAACACTGAGCCCATTCAAGTGCCATTCTGTCAAATGACAATTGACAACTCTAAGATTCAAACTTTTGGATTTCATCTTATTCTGGCTGTAAGGCACTGACATCTGGAACAGAGTATTTCAATTGAAAATTAAAGGACAGGCTTTACCTGCGGTTGATTTTCATCTGCTTTAGTTGCCAAAACACAGAAGTCTCCATAAGTTGTTATGGAAATCAGGCTCTTGACATACTTCACATACTTCTCATTGTTCTTTGTGTCCCAAAAGACTACACAGCATTCTGGGCGATCAGGTCGGGTATACGCATAGACAACCGTATTGGAGCAGTAACCCCACTGCCAGGAAAGACAAATTTGATAAAACCCATCAGAAATCATAAGAATTTAGTAATAAATGGTTCACAGCTATGACAGAAAGGGTGTACTTCATGTACATAATCAGTATTCAGTATTTTTTAGCTGTCAGGTGACAAACCGATTTATTAAAAGTATGTGAACACAGCTCATGTATTAAGTTATTTGCATAATATTAAACTGGCAAAAGAAGCCTCCCCATCATGCAGAGTAACCTCGGAACTGGAGGATCAACCTCAAAACATGGCAAGATGTCACTTCCCTTTGTTTCTTCCTTCTTCAGCAGGTATACAGAAATACCCACTGTGACAATGGTTTTTGCATGAACATGCTTGCTCTATGACTATTGATTTGGAAATCCAAAGTTCATTTCCCAAGGGAAATGTAGTAAACACCTCAAACAGTGCAATTCCTAAAGCAGACAAAAATAAGCAATTATATGAGAGCACTGTAATAACTCACATCACCTCTTTCACATTAGTAACATGAGAGAAAGGCTCCCTTCCTCCCAGAAGAATACAATTATTCATGTAATTATTCAAGTAGAGAGAAAGGGCAAAAAGGCAAAAGAAATGGAATATCCATAGAAAGATGCACTTTATACATTCATCTGGTTTAAACTATGGAATTTAATAAGGAAAACTCTTTCTAATACAGCACAATCAGAAAATATCTGAGAAAGGATGTGAAGCCATCAAATAAAAAAGATATGAGGCAAACCACTTAGAGATGACGTAGAAAACTGTAGAAAAACTAATAGAATTATCTGCATCAGCATCAGCTAGAGAGAGAAGAGAAAGCTTGTTTGAGTGCTGGCCAGAGAGGTTCCCACACTCCACAGGAAATGAAACTGAGACAATAAACTGAAGTATCAGCAGAACTTCTCGAATAGATCTCTAAACTGAATGGCAATAAATTATCAGAGCCCAAAGGTTTTTGCTCAAGCAGAGTTGAATTCTATGCGAATTCAAACACAATGCTGTGGAGTAGAGCCAATGGACCAGGACTGGGCAGATGCAGAAAGCCTCATGATTCTGGGAATCATAAATCAGTAAATCTAGCTTTCACACAAGGTGGAGATGTAAATAAAAAAATGAATAATGGAATTAGGTGGACATGGATAAATACAGTACACTGGACAGTCATCCTGTTTTTAGCCCTGGAAGTTGTATCTCATTCATTTATTACTACCTTTCAGAGAAGCAACATGCATGTAAATGAAAATTACCCAACTGATAATAACCTACTTGGTCTTACCAGTTGGATTTTCAAGAAAATCAAGCTCATTTGAATACAGGAAGAAAAGTCAAAGGACTGGAATAAAAGTAGTTTTTGACAACCAAGCGCAATATGCACAGGATCCTTCCAAGAGATGCAAACCAGAACTTACACTACTTTGAATATGCAAAATGTATATGAAAGGAGAAAGCTATGAGGTAACAAGTCAGTAAACTGTAAATCATATTTATCAAATGTAAAACTGATATCAAGAAGTGGCAAAGGACCCCAGAATGCTGGATGATGACATTTCTACATGGTGGAATGTAAATTTACACACCAGAAGAAATGTAACTTACAGCTGTAGACTCTAAATTAGTACTATAACTCCAGAAAGATTCCATGAAATTATGACTAGTTTAAAAAAAGATGAGCTAAATTCATAGTTTTTACTGTCATATTAATTTAGAACCCCCTTTCTCTTATTACAGTTATACTTGAAAAATACAGGAAACCACTTTATTCAGTGATGTGGTAATGTGATACTAACACTTAATCTCCAGATCATTAATTCCAATGCAGCCCAAGTTAATGACAGCTTTGAATCACTCCCATTTAATGACTGTCACCTTTTAGAATATCTACTTCCTAAAAGGGAGTTACTGATATAATCAGAATGTAGCAGAGATAATGTGTATTATTTATTGAAGCATGTATCATTCACCCACAAAAATACTTAACATTGAAACTGAGTATACTACCAACACATCAAGAGTTTATTTGCTGCAGAAATAAATTAATTTGAATGCATCTTTTTCTACTTCAACAGAAAGGGGAAATAAAAGACCTTACACATGCAGTTTCTGAAACTAAGGTTTCCAAATATTCATTTGCAAACTGTGCCAGAAACCTGAAATACACATGGTCTCACAGATACTGATGAGTCTAAGAAAAAGCAACAGGCCTGTGCTACAGCTGTTACACATTTCCCAAAATAAACATTAGGTAGCATTTCCTGCAAGACTAATTTCCAGCTCAAATTTCCAGAGTCTTTTCCAGCAGATTTACAACAAACTATTTGAGATTGCTTCCTAACAGATTTGTGTTCATAACTCCCTGACCATTTTTTCACAACCAAGTGGAACAATACATTTCAATATATCTGCACTATGTTCCTCACATTGAACTCTCTCTTTAATTGCAGTGGTTACACACTAATGATTAAAGAACATATCCCTGTGCTGGGAAAAAAAAATATACAATATTGTATACTGACAATAATTGCTATTTTTTGTTAAAATGTAAATTTAAGTTAAATAGTACTAACTCTTAAAAATAACCAACAACAAGAAACAAATAAATGAAGAAACCCAGATGACAGACAAGATAAAAACATTATTTACAATTAGCTGTGAATACACACTTGGAAAAAGTTTATTAGGAATTTAAATATAAATAGGAAGTATGTCTGTCAGGTTGCATTAATTTCTGCTGTTTAGGGTTCTATACAACTCTCTTGGTTCAAACTAAACCACCAAAAAAACTGACAGTGAAAGTAAGGCTCAAACAATTCCCACTGTATCACTTAGCCCACTGTGGCTGACCAAACAGCAATGGAAACACTGGAGCCTTACCTACATGACAGCCTCAGTTACTACCAAAGTTAGACTTGCGTCCAATTCTGTTAATATTAACAACACATACATTTCCTTATTATGAAAGTAAAATCACAAATTCATTGTAAAAGCAATGGCTAAGTCATTCCATCACCAAGACAGACACTCAGACCTGACTAAAACTTCAAATCAGTAGTGTTGATCAAGTAGTAATCATAAGTTAAGCACTTAGAGATATATATTAGACCAAACTGCTTTTTGCAAGCTGTTCAGAAAGAGAGTAAATAACAGGAAACTTATTAATACAAGTAAATGCCACATTACTACATACCTTGTAATGTGGACGGATGTTTGCAAAATATATGTAAGAATCAACAGCTAGTGCAATTTTCAGTCCACCTCCCTCCCAAGACAAGGAGGATATTTGTTTGCCAGGAACTTTCAATGTACGTAAATGCTTGGTTAAAAACAAGGAAAGAAAAACAATTTGAATTTATCACAGGAAAACCACTCTAAAATACATAAGCAACAGTTTTGATAGTGGATGAAAAAACCCACAGATGCTCTTCAGTGTACCCCATAATGACAACTAAATTGCAACACATATGCAAACAAGGGAGATATTTAACATGCAACACCATGAAGTGTTCTTTTGCCTCTGGTTTGGTTTTGGGTTTTTTTCAGAGAGAAAGAAAACCCAGGACTCAGTGATAGTTCAAGTGTACAAAGATAAAGAGCAGATGAAGAATGACAGTATAAACATTTTTTTTTCTTTGGCTGGTAATTTGAATCACCTTTACAATTTCAGTCACAACTAAAACAAACACAACAATAGTACCGATCCTAACATGCCTCAGAAGTTTCACTGATATTGGAAGTGTATTAGTCAGTTGATGTAAAACACCCTTAACTACAGCTGATAGATTAAACAAATAAAAACGTATCCCTAATCTCTGTTAAGAACATATAATGAATCTGCTGCATAGGTACATGGTTTGCAGTGAGGCAGTGGATATTTTCCTCTTCTTTACTCCTTTTCAAAAAGAATCTCAGGCAGTTAGGACAAGCTCCATCTTTTTAATATCTTTATTTTGTTGAAGAATTTGAAGTTGAATGAAGGAAACAATTGGAAAAAAGTAATGTTTTAGAAACAATAACCTTAGTCCCACAGAGCATTTCTTTGGGGGTACCTTTGTGTTTGCAAATAATAGAGATGTATGTAATAAAGGATACACTAATCTATTGTAAGATTTTGAATAATCTTAGGGTTTAAATAAATATAACATTACTCATTACTGAGTAGAATACTGATACGTGCTCAGATCTAACTTTCCTTTTGAGGGCATAACTTTGAGCCTATAAAAACTACTATCAACGAGCTTACAAACTTCAGTACCCATTTTGTGCTTCTGATCAGACGCAAATACCAAGTCAGAATACTGGTCACACATTATTTACAGAAAATACTGTCTTCCAAAAAGTTAATTCCATATCTGAGTATCAGAACTAGAACAAAACAATTCTAAAACCTAAAGAATTTACTTCTAAACACTAAATACAAAACCCAGTACACCTGTTTCAGTTAATCTGAAGGACATCAGCAACTAGAGATGCAACATTATTGCCAAAACCTTTGGTTCTATTAAATACTGTCAACAGAGGAAACCCCTACAGATAATGTTGGATCTTAAACCCTTTCACAGTACAGCTCAGAGCTGGCCAATACTTCCTCTATACACGGGACAAACTTTCTCACACTCATAGATAACACTCCAACTTACTGATTTCCAAATATATTACTAGGAAAGGGATTTTACCTGAAATTACCCAGCAAGGCAAGAATAGCACCATAAACAAAAATATATTGGAAAGTTATCTCTCAACTATCAAACATTTGACATACTATAAAAAAGGAAGGGGATGTACAAAAACACATTTACAAAACAGTATCCCCAACAGCCAAATGAAGATTAGAAACATTTTGCCTTCTCTGAGGTTTCTGAGCCAGTGCTTTTACTGACAACGGATCCTGTTTTCTCAGTTTTACTGATTCCATAAAAATAGAAGGGAGCATTCACTGCTGTGTTTAAGCTCCTAATCTAGAGCTGTCCAGGTCTCACAAACTGCCAGTGTAGAAAGACAAGTCCTTCTGGATTTGATACACAGATATTGACACCTTGACTGCTGCCTAAGCTTCAAATTGCCTATTGTCTATAGTCTGAGCTCAGGTATCTGAGTCAGATGTTCCAAGTTATACATCACACATATCCCATCATTTAGTGTTTTATGAGGTGCACTTGAATTTTTGTGCTGGCCCCTGTCTTGATGTTCTAGAAGGGTACTTGGCCCTGTGTCATCCTGCCAGATCCACATGGATATCCCAAATACCTTAGAGCACACTAAACACATTAAACACCTGCATTCTGGCATCCAAATTCCACCAGTAATGACCATATAGACAAGACATACTAAGATTAAAAAAACAAACAAAGAAAACATTTATACTACTTAAGTATATCAAATATTTTTACCTCACCAAAAGGAGTATAGAACTGCACAATGTTGATGTCTTGAGAAGTTCCTTTTAGGGAGCCTGCCACTGCCAATACACTGCCACAAGGGTTCCACTGAATACATACTACATTCATATCAGTGTCGATCAAAACAGGATCTAGTTTTTAAGGAATAAACATTAAGAATATCAACACAAGTAGAAATTTTGGGTCAGGAGCAGCTCACTAACTCGCACCCCACATTTTGTACCTACTGTAGTCATTCTCATCTCTCATTATCTGGCATCTTCCATTGTTGTAACAGACAGCAAGGCAAGGACAATTGGGTTCAACGTAGCCTTCAGTACCATGATACCAGTGTATCCCAGCAATACTGAATGTTCCAGTTAAGTTCACCAAACAACTCAGCTTCATTTTCACCTAGATAAGAATGGCTAATTAAAGTCATAATACAACATGCTATTTAAAGAATAATTTATAACTCTACTAACACCTTGCAAAAGACCATATGTCTACGAAAAATTCTCTTCCTGTCCCAAGAATTTCACGGGTTTAAAAAACCTCCTTATATAATCAAAGCCAGATCAGACATATGAAAATATATATTTTCAACTACAAAGAAGTACCTTAATGTTGGCATTTTCATTCTTTGAAAAATAACTAAAAAAAAAAAAAAAAAAAAGAAAACCAACAACACAAAAAACCTACCACACACACACATGCAAAAACACAAAGAACCCCATTGGAGCTTTGCAGAAAATAAAAATTATTTCATACCATTCCTGGTCACATTGGTTTTTTCAGAAAAGAAACTTTTTGTGAGCTTTTTCTTGATAAAAGTCTGCCGAATAACATATAAAAATAATTGAAAAAAATAAGTGCCTAAATTAGAATACCAATTAAGGTAAGTTAACTTTTGCAATAATTAGCCCTGAATGCCTGGTAACACAGGTAAGGGCTTTTTCTGAAAGGTAGGAGTATTTCTGGATCAATTCAAACAGGGACACCAAGAAAGTTGTGGGAGAGAAGGGGAGAGGGAAAGACAGAGCACAACCATACATATTGTTCACCGTGGTAGGGGAAGTGACAACAAATTATTTAAAGAATTTCAGTAATTTGTAGCTGTTGGAAACACCATGACACACAGTGGAAAGAAAGATAGAGTGGGACGTTAGAGAGAAGAAAATGGGAAAGGTAACAGATACTTTCTTAGCTAGGCAATGGAAAGGAAGAGAAAATTCACCACATTAAGCATCTGAAAGTTAAGAATGTGGCCTCAAATACCTTGTTTTTAAAGCCTTGTTTTACTTCTATTTAGCATTTTGTCATAGTCATATTCCAATATTCCAAGTAGATAATAATAACCAAATAAATAAATAAATCTAGGTTGTAGGAATTCAATAATATAGTTATCTCTAATTTTCCCACTCACTATCAGGTTTTCTCTAAAGCATGTAACATTCCTTATGTAGTAAAGAATAATAGGAGCAATAGGAAAACACACTACTGCTTCTTTCTAAAAGCATGTTAGTACTTTAAGAAGCAGAAGCTGTAAGAAGTCAATATCCATTAAGCCAGCACTAGTTCCTCCAAATAATGAAAGGAAGACAACAGCTAAAAAATATTAAATCTGTTCTATCATCACAAACATCCTCAAAAATAAAAGATTTTCAGATGTGCTAAAGAGCTTCATTTAATTTCTTCAGTTATGACTATTCCTACTTTCACACGTTCAGTAACTATTGCAAGGCAGAATGGCATTAGTTGATGAGATATTCATTTAGCTATCAAAAAAGAAATAATTATAATAAAAAGCTGCAGAACTGTTGAACAAAAGCTCCGTGCACAAGACATTGTCCAGTTTTCAGTACTGAAGTCCACCAACTAAACAAACAAACATGAAATAAAGTAAGAGGAAGTAAGCTTTTATGCCTGTTGAAGTTAATACCTTAATAATACCACTAGGAACTTACAATAAAATTTCCCTGATTGTCGTAAATGTGAACCTCTCCATTTGCCATTCCAAAGAGTAAAACTTTGCTATCAGAGGACCAGGCCACGTGGCACAGGTGGGAACCTTTCAAGTCTTTTCCCCAAATGCGATTGCCTGTAACAGAACATTTGATTGTACTTAATAAATATACCACAAAATTAAAAACAGGATGCAAATTACCAATGTAAACACTAACACAGCTAAAGAAAGTCAAAGCAACGATTAGTAAGTAACTATTAATTGTATTTACCTAGAGAAACAGGGCCACTGTGTATATAACACTGCAAACAAAAGTTGTCTAACAGCACAATAATTAGCAGAGCTTAAATTTTACCATCCACTGATCCAACAATCACAGCTCCATCTTCATAGACAATACAAATCTTTTGTCCATCAGCATTCCAGCTCATACTTCGAACAACTGATTTATTTCTGTTGTTAATCATCTCTTCATACCAAGCACCTATTAGTAGTGAATAAAAAAGTGAATTACACTCTGATTTGATAATCCTCTAGAGGAGTCAAGATACATGCTAATCAGTGAACTCAGAGTCAAATTACTCTTGATTAAAAAGATATGCAAATGGATGGTAATGACATTTCTTAGCCACACCAGTTCCTGAAGTTGTTTTAACAAAACACAAGTAAAACAAAATGCAGTTTTTAAAAGTTGCCAAGCAATCAAGTTAGGTACTCAATGAAATGTGGAAACCTAAGAATGATGCTTATAAGTAAACATGACATATTAAGTTACATGTGACTCTGCAATGCAATATACAACAAAAAGCTACAGAAGCAGTAAGTTTTGGAATGGAACCATTCTTTGGAAACAAGTTCTGCCCTTTCAGTAAATGTTTAGCTACAGTGTCCCCCAGAAGACACAAGTATAATTACTGTGAAACCCAGTGTTCAGATGTGAGCAGCTTATTTCTGAAATGAACCCAAATGAGGAATTGGAAAGGAGAGCCAAAGTCCAAGAAGGGCCTTACAGGAAGAGTTCTGTGTTTAAGTAATTTCAGAACTGACAAGAACACACTAGGAAACATTATCAGAGGGAACAACCATCTTTGCTAGGAATAGGTTATTTTCCTAAACTAAGAGATTACTTATATGACAGTAGCCACCACATATCAGGCAGAAAGATTAATTGAGTTATATTCATTATTCCTGAAATGAGAAACTGAGCTGAGATTTTGTTTCCATTTCTCATTAAACTAAAATTCCCAAGAGAAAAAGAAACCCCTTTCTTTTTTTCCCTGCATGTGCTGGGAAGTGGTTAACTTCACTGTGAGGTTTGCTGGCTCTCAAATGAATTGAAGTGTACCACAGTAGTACATGTATGTGTGAAAAGGTCAAGAGCAATAAAAGATAATTACAGCAACGCACTGGTTAGTCATATTAGTCTACTGCCTTAATTAAACATTTCTAAAGATTGTTTTATTGATGGTCTAAGCAGGGTTGCTAAGTTCTTGTAGTTCTAGGAACATGTTTGTGGTTGATGCACAATATACTATTTTCCTCCAAGAGAATAAAATAATAGAGGTAAGAAATTTAGAGCAGTTTATCCAGTATATAGTTAAGAGCTGATATATTCTTCCAAGGTAGCTCTGCAGGACAAATGCCTTTTCACATGTGACACTATAAAAAATGCAGACAAGTATTAAAATAAAAATTCAGAAGTTGTTTTTAAACTATTTTGAGCTTTACAGTCTGCAAAATAATAACTCTGAAAAAGAATTGTAAAAATTGCTGGGGGGTTAAAAAAAAAAAAATATTTCTCACAACACAGAATATTTTCCCATCTGTTTACCCTGCAGAATACCTTTGTACAACATCCATACAATGATGAGGCCATTTTGATCACTGGTTGTCAGTTTTTGATACTGTTCATTCCACGTCACAACCTGCACAAAACCTAGAAAGTGATACAAAATTTTTAATGGTATTACTTCAGTAAGTTAATAAAAAAACACTACATCCAATTCAATCAACCTGGAGCTTTTCAGAAATCTGCAGCGCTGACTGACTTTGATTTATTTGTATTCTTTCAAAATTCTGCTCAAAGCTCCTTTTGCTTCTGTATCCATCCACTTGAGTAACATCCTCTCCAAATCCTGCTCAGAATTTTGCTTCTATACACAGAACCCAAACCATTGTGGTTTCTGACCATATATGATAGTCTGGGACACTGACAAACCTTTACTGTCATAGGAATTTTTGGTTTTTCCTTCATCTTAGTAGTTCTATCCTCACTAGTGCAGCACTTTTAAAACAAAATCTTCTTCACAGTTACCAAGAGCACTCTACACACAATTCCTTCAGATCCTCAAATCTCATATGGGATCTTACTCATAAATATCTGACTTGACTTGAAACATCTTCAACCTTTATTTCATCAGTTCCATACTGGATATGAAGCTGTATCACTTTTTTTCATCCCCTCATTGCTAGTCACCCATTTTCCTCTGCATCCTTTCCATTTTTCACTATTTCCATGAAAATTTTATCAACAGATGTAATCAAAGACATCCTGCATGTCATGGATTTTTGATGGTTAACAATGATCTGTTTCAGAATCGAAGACATCCATCGGCAGTATCCTCTAAAGCAATTCCTCATGATTCATTTGATTCAATCCTGTTTAACCAGGCCCCTAAAATAACCTGACTCTTGGTAATTTCTTCAAATAAAGAACAGATTTTAGCATTTTCTTGATATCCCATTGTCCAAGTGATAAGCTTTGCCTGTATACTATACTGCACATTCTGTAATTTGTCAATAAAGGGAAAACAAAGATATATTTAAGACAAAGTTTACTGAACTAACTTTGATTTCTTCAGAATAAAACGTAGTTATCATAACATACAGGCAAATCTCACAGACACTGTAAAAACAAACCAGACTTATCCAAGTACGAATCACTAGAAAAAAAAAATGCTTAAGAAGGCTTTTAGTCTCATTTCGGATTTTACTCTATCATAGGGAATTTAAAACCTTATAGATACAGTGTAAGAGAAAATTGGCTTGTATCTTTTCTTTCTAACTCAGCAATTCCAGTATCAACTGTCCATCAGTTTATCTCTTTTGCTATAAAGTATTCTTTATCTGTCATCCGCAAAGGCAGTATGTGAACAAATGTATGGAAGCAAATCATGATCTTTTATGTAAACATTTAAATATATTAACCATGCTTGTCAGAGACAAAAAGTACTATACCAGTAACACTGCAAATTCAAAAAAAAACCCCAAAAGCAACAACAACAGAAGTCCCTCAGTAATATAACATACACAATAGCATCACCCACTTAAACAGAAACCAGTATTTCCTTCTCAAGATAATGAATGGGGTCCAAATAATCTGGAAAAAGCAAAACCTGAGGTAATGCAAAACACAACTTAGGCCGTAATGTGAAAGTTCAGACTTAACCTTGCAAAATCCACAAGCAAAGTGGAAATTATACCAGGCAGGGCAGAGCTTGGTTTGTGCAGGACACACTCTGCACCATACATACAAAACCAGCCAGGACAACTGAGGCAAGGCTGCATCAGTTTGATTCTCAACCCAGTGAAACACTTGCAGATCATGAAAGATTTACTGCAGGTCTTTCATCAGGTAACTTGGTAAAAATTGACAGCTAAGCTGATACATACCCGAATTGAATACTGATAACCATTATTTCAGGTTTACAATAAAGAGTTATACCAAAATTACTCTATCAGCTTCACAGAAACTTGTATCTTTTTAGTCTGACCAAAAGCAGATTAAATGCCCAAATACACTTACCACTGTGACCTTCTAGACTTTGATTCACAGAAACATTGCTAGGAGCTGCCAGTCCCTTAATTTTTGCTTCATCTAAAAATTAACAAAAACCATATAAAAATAAATGTAACAAAGCATACGTATTACTGTGTCTCTATGAATACTGCAGCTCTAATCACTATTTACATCAATAAATCACCTAAAAGTATCCAAATGGTAACTGCAGGATGAATTTTCCACCTCTCAGCTCAATGTGTTTGCTATTGACATCTGTTATCCAAATTGATATACATACTTTATAGTCTATCAGTTTTTCAGGAAAAAAAACACAACAAAATTAAAAAAAAAAAAAATATTTTAAAAATAAGAAAAAACCAAACAAGAACAGCAATGGCTATCACATTTTGTTACATTCAGAAAAAAGTTTTAAAAAAATTTTAAATCAGATTTTACTTTTCTTGGAACATATTTATTTAAAAGAAAATACACAGCTTTCTCTCTAAAATTATTAAGATGGTAGCTAGAGAGCATTCAAACAAAAATCAAGAAATTATGAAAAAAGTCGAAAATAAAGGGGACACCTGCACAAAAAGAACAAGAATGAAAGACATGCCCTGAAAAAAGAAGCACTGAAGAAAACTTCAGCAGATGCAACAGGCAGACGAATTTATACATGCATCATGTAAGACCAGATGGAGAAAAACTGTGTTCAAATTAAGTAAGGAACGACTTTGACTTTAGTGCAAATACAGAACTAGCCAGGTACAGATTTAAAACACGTGCCGTATCAAGAAGTAACTTGTGGAAGAAGTTACGCATTCTAAAGTGTGGTGGGTTTTGTTCTTCAAATAAATAAATAAATAAATGAAATACTCATTTACCTGTTTGTGTTTCTAACTTTAGAACTTTCAGCAATCCGTCCTCTCCACCACAGGCTATGAAACCTTGATCCTTATTCCAGGAAACACATTTTAAACGAACATTACCGGGAATTGCAATCTGAAAAAAGAAGCATTTACTATCTCTGCGCAGTTGCGAGAACCACGTTTTATTTCACACACGCTGCTTGAACACCTCAAAGACCCCTACGACGGCACACGGGGTAAGTTTATTTCTGTTCACAGAGCGGTGCATGCAAAAGCAGAGGGAAGGCAGAAGCACAAGCGCTGGCGAGGCGGTGCCACTCGAGCGGCAGAACTCGCGCAGGGAATGGCAACACCGGGACACATTCAAAGGCGTGATGAGCAACAACCACAGAGCCGAGGGGTCACAGAGCGCCGGGCTTTGGATTCCAGCCGCGCCCACAGCCCCCCGGGGGAGCGGCGGGAGCTCTGGAGACCCAAGAAACAAATCCCAAGCGCAGGCCGAGGGAGAGAGCGGGGCAGAGCCCCGGGGTGCGCTGCACCGCGGCCACACGCCCCTCAGCGCCCCGGGAGCTCCCGGGCGGGGAGCGGGGAGCGGGGAGCTGCCTATCCCCCAGAGCTGCCCGCGGGCCCCCCGTGCCCCAGCAGCACCTTCTTGCACAGGTAGATGAACATCCCTGCGGAGCGAGGGGAGCCGGCCCGGGCCACCCCTCACCGTCTCCCTGGCAACGGCCGCGGAAATGGCGCCGCTTCCGGCGGGGGGCGGGAGCCATTGCCGGGCTGGGCCCGCCCCGGCGCCCGGGACGGGATTGGATAAGGTGGGATCCTCCGGCCCGGGAGCCGGGACGGGAACCGGGCCAATAACCGTGAGGGGCCGGCAGCCAACCCGTGCGAGGGCCTCACCGCCCTCACGATACCGAATTTCTTCCTCATATCCAAATGTATCTGAGATAGTCTAAAACTGTCTATCTAAATAATCTCTCTCTTGAGCGTGTAGTTACTTGGCTTGGGGCACGCCAGGTAACAAATCCCACTTTTCTGGACAGCAGAACGTCCTGTTTTTAAATAAATCGTTTGTATCACCTTGGAATTTCACGTGGTACTCGCAGACACAAGGTGAGACAGGTACTCGATCAGAGGACTTGAACGTAAACGCTGTCATTTGTAACATAAAATGGAGCTATGAACACTAGTGCATGAAACAAAGACACATCTGGCCTCCAGGACAATTTTCCACTATGGTATAAAAATTTACATCTCATTTGACAGCCGGCCTTAGTATAAATGGGACTGATGTCATCCACTCCCGATTGCCAAGAAGTTGTAAAGTCTTGCCTGAGATTTACAACTTGTTTATTCTTACCAATTAAGGAGGCCAAGGCATACTTCTGGCCATATAAATCCCTGTATAATACCCATGTCTTAGCAGAGGACATGAAAGTAAGCAAAGTAAGTGCTGGATATAAACCCCCATGGCTTACAGAAAGGATGTGCACACACAGCACTTTGAGGAAGCAAGCGTAGCATAGCCAGGCTGTCCCACCCTAACTTTAATTGACCTACAGCAAATTAATATCAGCGTGGGGACACATCACATGAACCACAGCCCAGTCCAGCATCCTTGGAGTTTATAGTCTCGTGTTTAGCCCTTGCTGAAACTGCCCCATATTCACTTGTGCTGTGTAGTGTTATATTCCAACTTAACATCATTGTATAGACATAACTGATGTCTCACTCCCATGTGCAGTGAATATAACTAGACTTGTTTGTATCTATTATGTGCAGAGTATAAAACAAGCACAGATGTTGTTAACATGCCCTTGGCAAACCAACTACCAGATAAAACATTCCATGCAATTATATTGCAAGGGTCTACAAAATATATTGGATTTTTTCATTTAAAAAAAAATCATAGTTTTGACTCTAAATTTAAATATAAATTCTAAAGCATTTGGAGGATTATAAATGCCAATGTACAAAACTAGTAGATTCTTTAACAATTAACGCTTCTAATTGTTAGCTTGTGTGTTTTATCCTACAAGCACAATAGACACACAATAGTCTCACTGAAGTCCATGGTATGACAACAGGAATGATTGAGTAATAGCATAAGTAAATCTTGCAGGATAAAAATCTTAAATTGGACAATGTCTTTTATCCTTCTGAGCATTAAACCTAATTTTTAATGCTTGAAATTACTGTTAAACACTTTACCTATGTTAACAGTTACTTATAAGTATTAAAATCAAATGCTTCTTTTTCCCCACTATGTGACTTGGTGATAGTATCCTGTTTAATTATGTGAATTTCTTCCATTTATGCCTCCCTTATCTTTGACATTTTGTTTTCTCGGTTTTTTAAACCCTTTATTTCATAACATACATACTTTAAGTTGCATACAAAAATACTTCCAACAGCAGTGTGCATATCATACTGTATTTTATTAAAATAAGTTACAAGATCCCAACTTTCCCATTTAACAGACAGAAGACATAGGCACATTTTTTTAACTGTCTTGCTATTTCACAGTTTCATATAATGTGATATACTGTATCCATTCGTTTTTTTTCTGTATTTACTTTGAAGTAAAAGAACAAAAAATGCAGTTACTGCAGAAAAGCAGTACCTGCTGTACTACTTGCAGTACAAACCAAAGCACAGCAGGTGTAGCTTTATGGCTATAAAGTGACTATACATGAAGATCCTCAGGCTCTCCGTCCTTTCCAGACTCTTTTCTTCCTGAAGTCTTGGCTCTTGTCAATAATAACAAATAACCAACAGCTGTTTTGTAAGCTGTGCAACAAAGTAAAGCTGAAAACTATAAAAAGGCTTGATTCCGAAAGATTATTTTAAAATCAAGCAGAATGATAACTCAGACAACTTGCTGTGTGTCTTGATATGCCCGCAGCTTCTCAGACACTTCATCTAGTGGCCAATTGTTAAGGGCAATAAAATAGATGGCTATTTTCTCATTGCTGCATTTTCAACACACATTTCAACACACAATCTGTTTTCTAGATGAAGGCAATACATGCTTGAACCAGAGGTTTCAAAACATTTTAGAGACCTGTCAAGGTCTGGCATCTTCCCAAGTGATCTCAACAACCTTCATTTCTTAGAAGGAGTTGCACATCAAGTGACATTCAGAGCTGAGAAGTGTCAGGTGATTGTCTCTGCTGTGTTTTCCACGTTGTCTTGAAAGGATGCTAGAGATCCAAATGGCCCAGCAAAGACTTAACTTTGAAAGAAAGCCTCCATTCAATTATATTCTTAACTTGAAACCACTGCATTTTCTTGCTTAGCATTAGCTCTTGGGGCAGAAAAATTGATCTCCGAAGGATGTGCTAGTACTAAGATGACATTACAGGTTTAATTATCTTACTGTTCACTTTTAACTACTTAGATTCCTCAGAATTATATCATTCAGAAAAATCAGAGTATTCCCTTCTATTTTCCGAGGCAGATAAACGGGACTCCAGGCACACTGCAGGAAGAGGGATTTGCAATTAGATCTCATAAAAATTACTTAGAATTTATTCAAGATCTGGGTAAGTCTTTTGTCCTTGGCAGAAGTTTTCATTTGGCTCTCAGAAACTTTGGCAAACTGAAAAATTCTTTTATCTGTGTAAATTATGAGTTCATGTCTAAAACTTACTGGTTTGCTCTTCTTCTTTGATTAATCCTAAATAGCCCACTCTTCTTTGAAGCCCCAGGAATCATGATGACAACTACAGATGTAATGCTCCTCTAAATCAATTCCTATTTGAACAAGAGCACCATTTACAGAAAAAAAGCCTGCAGTCTCAAAAATTTCCAGTAAGGAAAATTTGTCACAATCCTTGGTAAATTGTAACAGTGATCAACCACTCTCACTTCTAAAAATTATCACTTATGATGGACCACAGCTTGTCCAACTTTAACTTCCAAGTATTAGTTCCTGGCATGGCATTGGAGGGCACTTATTTCAGCATTCAGGTTTACTGTGGTACGACGGAGTTCACCACTTTCTCTTAGTTGTTCTGGGGTTTTTTCCTCCCACATGTTTGTGGAATGTCTGATTCAGGGGCTGACCACATTTCTCTTTGCAGTCACAGGCACCACACTGCAGCAAATGAAGAGCAGCAAATTCCAGGGCAGCACCCACCAGCCTGCACTTTGGATGTCCTCTGGACCCAAGGCTTGCCTAGTGCCTCCAGCCTCAGCAGCAGCTCTCCCATTCTCCTATATCCCAGCAGCTGGATATTAATAGGTGCACACATTTTCACAGAAAAGAAGAAGCATGAAAATCACTCAGGACAGTGCCCACATGTGGAGGTGGGACACAGAGGAATACCACACCTAAGGGGACTGTTATCATACTGCCTGTGAAGTTGTCTCTAAAGTTTTGGGATATAATAGGAGGCTCAAAACTGACTATTTGCTGTAACAGTAAAAGTTCATCTAGAAGAATTATGAATAGATCAGTGCTTGATGTTAATCATGGCATGTATAATCCAGGGGATGTGGGCATATGCATTTATTGTATCTATATCGTGTTAATAATGCTCTTCAGTGAAGTGTGAAAACATAGTAGTGTTTGCAACAACAGATTTTTTTCCATAACTTTTCTAAAATCACCCTGAAAATACTTTCTCTTTTGAGGGATATTTCTTCCCTGATTTATATCAAAACAGCTACCTCTAAAATACCAGTAAAGTGCTGAATACAGGAGATCATATAAGAAAAAGGATATATTTTGTGGACAGAGCTTCAAGATGTGAGGTGACTGAGTCCTGGAGGGCAGCTATGGCTTCACACTTACAGGACTCTTCAGCTGTTACAAGACTGCTTGTTATGGCTCCTAAGAGAGAAAACAGCATTTAGAATATTTATTACAATTACTGAACATTGAAATCCCAGGAAAATGCTTGATTCTGCAAAAGGAGTCCAACTCATGCTGTGAAACTACAGCAAGCACTTGGAACCCAGGGCAGTCAGGAAGGAAAGATGGCAGTGAACAGGGGCGGGTGTGTAGCCAGAGACCTGAGTGTCATAGTCCAGGACAGCAAGATAGAGCTTGATTCTAATAAAAAAGGAAGCAGACCAGGGACTTCCTCACCTACCTACCTGGATCCTCCTCTGCACTCTTTAAATTAGACCATTGTAGAGCAAAATATAAAAAGGGGCCTAGATGCAGGGACCAACTAACCTCCCCCATCAACTCTAATTGCTAGATTAGAGTGAATCTTCCCTTCACTTGTAGTCTCTCCCTCTCATCCAGAATATCCCCATCCAAAATGGCAGGACACCCCGGGAAGTAGAATGAATGTGTTCAGGTGATGCAGGCTGAGAAGAACCTGCAGTCCAGGTCCCCATCTTGGAAGCAGACTTTGACCATGAGACTATCCACACAGGAAGGCCATTGGCATCACTGTAAACAGAATCTATTCACTTGGATGTATTCAAGGCCATGACTAACTTGTGCTTCTCTTCAGAAGAATGATTCTATGATGAAATGGTTTGGGTTGGAATGACCTTTAAAGGTCATTTAGTCCAACCCACCTGCCATTGGCAGGGACACCTTCCACTAGACCAGGCTGCTCAAAGCCCCATCCAGCCTGGCCTTGAACACTTGCAAGGATAGGGCATCCATGACTTCTCTGGGTAACCTGTTCCAGTGCCACATGACTCTTATAGTAAAGGATTTCTTCCTCATATCTAAATGTATATAGTAGAATCTAACTCTGTTTATGCAAAATCATGGTTGCTGCCTTGTCAAAGCTGTATTGTAGTGACATTTGAGGTACCCATCACTCCCAAACACAGGACTTCTGAGAATGCATTAGTCCAAAGTTAAGCCTCTGGGAGTTTTGAAGGCAAGCAGGAAGATATATAGTGATTTTAGACACATAAAGAGTAGGTCAGCATCAGAAATTCTTTGCTTTGCATCAGTTTCTGAGATGTGTGGAGAATTTTGATACCTAAGTCTTATCTTGGGAAGAAGAATTGAATTGAATTTACCTCTTGGTAAACAATACCAAAAAATGAAAGCAGGAGCTTGTGTATTAATTTTAAATACTATGCATCAGATGTTCAGCTAAATCATCGAGGTGTATGGCCCCACAGGTACCACTGGTTTCTAATGTCAGCAATATGTATGCGTAGGGAGTATCTTTTTTGATTCAAGAGCTGTGGACACAAACTCATTCCAATGTCATATAAATATAGATGGAGGGAACAACATCATTCAAATAGGCCCAAGTGAATTTAAAATCTAGTAGAAAGACACAAGCAATATCACTGGAGGAGTCAGTTAGTGTGACAGAGAAGCCACCAGTCTCTTAAGAAAGAGAAAGCAAGTATTGCCATACTCCACAGTGGTTCTACTGAATCTGCTTCTAGGTCTTGATCTCAGTCTTCCAGACTAACAAGGCACCAGCCTCAGCTGTCCTCAATAATTCCTTTTTCTCCATAATTTACAAAAAACCCAGGGTTGATGACAAACAGTTCAGAGAGACAATAATTTCATTGTGGTTTAATAATGTCAGGCATCAGCTAATGGCTGTGAGTTCTTGGCTGCAGAAAGGGCGACTTAACCTCACCTACTCCATAAAGTAAATAAGGCTGCACCACTTGCTGTGAGCTGAGAACAAACATACCAACAGCTACTGCAGCACAGGTCATCATCATCATGGCTAGGCTTCGCAAATGAAGATTTGAGAAGGGCTCTACCCATACTTGCTACAAGCGCGCTGGTGGCTAAAAAGGCCAATGCGCGATAGGTAAGTCCGGTCACAAAAGGCACAGCGGAAAGTCTCCTCAGGCTGTATTGGTGAGGCACGGTTCTTTCTGCGCTGTCTTTTTTCTTCCAGACTGATCCTGCGTGCGCTCTCAAAGGAAGCAGCAGCGTTATAGATGGTGTGCCTCCATGCCTCCCGAGTGGAGGCCAGAGCGGACCATTGATGGTGGTCAATATGGCCAAGGCTGAGGTGTTGTTTGAGGGAGTCCTTGTATCTCCTCTTCGGGGCTCCTCTCTTGCGGCAGCCGGTGGCAAGCTCACCATAGAGCACAATCTTAGGGAGGCGGTGATCCTCCATCCTGGAGACGTGCCCTGCCCAGTGCAGCTGCATTCTCAGCAGCATGGCCTCAATGCTGGTGACCTCTGCCTGCTCCAGAACAGACACATTAGTCACGTAGTCTGTCCAGTGGATGTTTAGTATTGTCCGGAGGCAGCGCTGATGGAAGCGCTCGAGGAGTCGCAGGTGGTGACGATAGATAACCCAGGATTCAGAGCCATAAAGAAGAGTGGACAGTACAGTGCCTTTGTAGACCTTGATCTTTGTACTTTTCTTCAGGTGTTTATTGTGCCAGACTCTTCTATGGAGTTTTCCAAAAGCTCTGTATGCCTTTGCTAACCTGTTGTCTATCTCTTTGTCAATCTTAGCATCTGAGGAAATGATGCTTCCCAGATAGGTGAATTGCTGGACTGACTTAAGTTCTGATTCATCTACGGTGATGTGGGGATGGTGAAAGACTTCCTGAGGTGCAGGTTGATAGAGGACTTCTGTCTTCTTCAAGCTGACTTCCAGCCCAAAAAGCTCAGCAGCCTCTGCAAAGCAGTATGTGAAGCGCTGCAGAGCTGCTTCGGTGTGAGCAATGAGGGCGGCATCGTCAGCAAAAATCTACTTCTGAGACCAGAATAATAAATATCCAAAGGCAAAGCCTTCTTAAAAGAGGGCCGACAGTTCTGAAATACACTTTCAAAAAGTTATCAAGAGGATTACCTGTCTCTTCATGTGGGTTTTTTGGCATGTAAGGCAATAACAACAGATTATTCAATCTTTTTTCTGTAGATATATAAATGCATAGTGCTCAATGCCAAACAAAGTGCTGTAACAATGAAACAGTGGAAATACTGTACCTGGATACATTTCTCTTTTTTTTCTGAATTGTTTTAGCTTTTTTGGTTTATAAATCATGCCCAATTGATATTCCCATTTTGTAGGGAAACTGCAAAATCTATGAACAGATTGATTTCTAGCAGTGCAGAAATTCATCTGTCTTAGAGTCAAATGTTGAAACTGGTGTCTCCTTGATTCCACTGAACCTGTATTTGTTCAGCTTCCTTCTTTGGAAGGTTCCACCGGCTTTGTGGTCAATGTACAAAGAAGAGCTGTTCAAGAGACAGCTGGAGGAAGGCCAGTTCAAAACATCACACCAACATAGTTGGTTTCCAACCAACTGCCAGTCAATTTTTTATGTCTTACTTAAATACTCCAATGACAGATACAGATCCTTTTTGGATTTTGTCTGTTTTAACAAAATTACTTTTCCATCCAACTTTGGCAATTGTCCAAGGGTACTCTGAATTCTTCTACAGTCCTTCTGTGAAATTGACAGTCTTCCAGTATTTGATATTCAAAATCTGGGACATTCCTGTTGCCACTGGGATGCCCAAAAAGCCATACAAAACACGCTAAAGTTATGTTTTCACATTGCATTTGTGTTTAAGTCCAGACCAACAAGAAATTATTATTTTTGCAGATGGTGTCTGGCTATATTCACCTGTTTTATAACTGTGCTTTTACATAGGGCCTTTAGCCACTTGATGTGATGGCAGGTTATTCCTGCTCCAAAGCAGGGGTCAGACTAGGTACCCCTGAGGTCCCTTCCAACCCAACTTAACACCTGATGCCATTATTGCCCATCTGAAGAGAAAATAGTTGGTAAGTTCATGCTTGCTCCACTCAGCTTTGAGAAGTGGACAGGAACATAGGGTTTAACACTGCAGTAGTTCTTACACCGCCGGCGGCTGGGGCCGAGTGGGTAAAGCCGCCGCCCCTGGATCCGTGCTCCTTCTCGGAAGGACGCCGGTTCGAGTCCTGCGGGTCTCGCTCTGCCAACTTCGTCCGGGCTTGCCCCGGCCAAGGCTTAGAGTGTCCCAGGGCTAAAGGGGGTGGGGCCAGTTCCGCGCACGCTGAGCTCCACGTAATAAATCCATTCGCGCAGGCATAAAAAGCATCGTCGTTCGCGACGGCTAGCCACACACACAGTTCTTACACCAGTTCTGTTTCCCTCTGGCTCCCCAACCATCTTCCAAATTCTGGTACTCAATTGAGAACCATGCCCCAGAACCCTGCCTTGCCAATACCCCCAGTTATTCCCATTTCATAAGGAAATGCAAATTATAACAGATGTTTTTAAATACAGTGAGTCCTTAAATGTGTTGTTACAAATAAGAATAATCTGTAGTTTTAAATATAGCAACTGCTATATCTAAACAATAAGGATCAAACTAGCTCAAAACATTAGTAGAAAGAAGCATAAAAGAATGAAAAGGGATTATACTTCCTGGGAGCTTGTGAGTTGATAGAACATTTCTCAAACAGATTAAAAAAATTAACACTAAAGAGAGATGCTTCAATAAATAAATATATTCAGAGAAAAATACAACATTAAATTATTACTTGAGCATGTTTTATGATCTGGTTTAAAGGTAAAGCCTTCATAGCTATAACAGGTATATGAGCCACCATAGCTCACACAGACCTGCTCACAGTCATGGATTCCTGGTGCACATACATCAGTTCCTACAGAATGCACTTTGGAGAAACATCAGAAAACAAGATAACATTTTCTAATGTTTCCCAATGGCAATGCTTTTCCGTGCTGGGAGCCTATCCTGTATGAATCTTACCAGAAACTGCTGAAATGCGTAACTGATCTTGTCTTGGAGCAGCAGGATGAAATAATTGTCATACTGGGGATTAATACATTAATTAATACAAGAGATACCTCAGGCCTTGTTCTCTCTGACTGCAGCTGCCTAATCCCACCAGGGGTGAAGTGCCATATCAGCTCCAAAGGCGCACTAGGAAGTTTCCACACAATAACTTCACAGTATGGAGACCAAGAAGGCAAAAATTATTACATTTTTACTGTAACACAAAGTCATTGAGAAGCAAAAGAAAGGAACAGCAACAAAATTCAGCCTGAGGGGTGGATATCACATCAGACTCTCTTGCATGGTGTTACACAGGCTCCACAGTGCTGCAAAGTATGACTAAACTCAACTCTCTTCAATTATTTCTTGGTTCTGAGTTTGCTGAATATTGTGTAAATTACTGAAGACTTTAGTTACAAGATACAAAAACTGAATGATAAGCAGTTACTAGCATTGTTACATAAGAAAGTTCTTTCTATCTCTGAATTTTGCTCAAAGTCTAAAAGGCAGAGTGACATAGAACTGCCTTATAACACCTGAATGCATGTGAAAGCTTCTCAGACAGATCCAAATATATAAACCTGCTAATGAGAGTATTGCAATCCATGCACTTGGCTGGGGAGAGTATGGGGGGAAAGGGAACAGTGATCTGTTCTTACTTGAGCAAGTCTTCTTGTCTGGATTGAGGGTGTAGCCTTGGTAGCAGTCACAAGAGTAGAACAGATCATCACTCACACAGACCTGCTCACAGTCATGCCTTCCAGATGCACACATGTCAACAGCTGAGGGAGGCATTTGAGAAGAAAAGAATATTAATCAATATCTAAGCCTTAGCCTTTAGAGCTGGTGATAGTAAATCCCATTTGCAAATGTATCCTCATTTGGATTCAAACCAGCATGTTTTTATTGCATGTCAGCATGCCATTAACCAGAGCAGGGTACACAGAGTGTGTTTTTATCTGGCTATCAACTTCACAAGATTAATACGATTTTTGGAATATTGGCAACACTTGTTTGCAGTTGTAACAGATTGAGAAAGGAATGGAACTAGCAGTGGTGCAGTTACAAAACAATTATCCAATGGAATTTCAGAGAACAAATATCTGGATTTTAAGAGACTATTTGGCATCATTTCAGCTCTAATTGAGAAGATACTGTTTTATGGAGTGAAAGGACCATAAACAGAAAAGTATACGTGCTAAAAGTATATCTGCTAAAAAAAAGAGACATGACACCCACTGCCAGTTACAAAGTGGGCACTTTATGTGCAAGGCTGCTGTTTTCTGCCAAATCTAACACGTCAGCTCTGAAAGGGCAAGCTGAGAAGGAGTTCCTATATTTGGATATCTTTGCAGTAAGGAGGCCCAGTAAGGCACAAGGAAGGATAAAGGAAGGAAAAATAAAGGAACAGAGAAAGAGAAGAAGAGAGAGAGAGAAAGAGAGAAGGAAAGGAGAAGAGAAAGAAGGAAAACAAAAAGAAAGAAAAGAAAAAAAAAAAGAAAAATTAAAATGAAAATAAAAATAAAAAGTAAAAAGAAATGGGAAAGGAAAAGAGAAGAAGGAAGAAAATACCCTCTCCTGGACCTAGACCATTTTTGCATCAGTCTTTGCACATTTTTGTGATATAATTATCACAAAGACTTGGATGGCTGAGAAATCATTAGCAGCATGCTGCAAAATGAGATTCAAAAGGAAAAAAAAGCAAGCATATTAGGAAAATAATTTCAAGTTTGACTATGCAGGAAGAGAATCAGTGCTACGAAATGCGGTTTGATTTGGATTCCCAAAGAGGGTGCCTAACTGAATTTACATTCTTTCACCTGTTTGTTGCATCTGTGCAATGCCAGCTGGGAGTTAATCCTAGGCACCGTATTTACAAAATCAGCTCCTAAACTAGACAGGAAGAAATACTGAGGCCCTCTGGCTTCACCTGTTTGAGATGTGAGACCTGTGACTCTAATTAGAGAGATTTATCTAGGAACCTCCTGGAACTGGAAGCTTAACTTCAGCACTTTCTCACACAAAATGTACTAAGGAAATGTAAAAAAAAAAAACCAAA
>VXBX01000442.1:338059-350980 GCA_013400415.1 Scytalopus superciliaris
AAATCCTTATTAAGATACAAGAAAAACAAAAAAAAAAAAAAAAACCAACAAAACCACAATAAAAGGTAAGATAACATATGAGAAAAGTGCAAAGTAAAAAAAGTCACGTATATACCACATTCAAACCCCTCCCCTTTCCAAAAAGTGGATAAAGGCAAACTGTCATTTTGCTGCACGATCAGATTGTCTTTATGAACTACTTTACAAAAAAATTAATATAAATTAAGGGCACGATCCTGCAGACACTTATAATTGTAGCTAACTTCAATGAGAGTGGCCCAGTTGGTATTATTAAAGCCACAAGTTAGTCACACGCATAAGTTCTTGCAGTGTAAGGCCCTAAGGCAATAAAATGTTTAAGAGCATTAAGGAGAACAAAAATTAAAGCAAACAAAATCACTCTCAGATGTGTTTTGCTTAGTAAGTTTATATCAAACATTTTAAACAGAACAGTTTGCTTCTAAAAGCCCTGAATATTTCTATTACTTAAGCAGTTTTGCAAGATTAAAAGACAAAACCCCCAGGAAGCTGGTACAGATGTTAATTAACATGAAAATTGCTTCAGGCAGGTATGTAAGGAGGTGGAGGTTCCTTCTCAGGCATCTTCACTGCCATTTCATAGGTTGGCAGAACATACTAAGGAGAAGAGATTTTGAAGTGATTAATGAAGGTTTGAAAATAAGAAGAAAAAAAAAAAAAGAACGGAACAAAAACATACAGGCCCCATCAGCAACTTAATCCTCTGCGGCAGGCAGAAGTTTTTAAACAACTTACTGCTGTTTCTAGTAAGAAAATGAGGAAATGAAAGAAGGTACAGGAGCAGTTTACTGCTCTGCTGAGCCTAACCCTGAGTCATCCATTCCACCCCACTGCCTCTTGGCTTTGCAAAGCAGCAAGGAAGGTTTGGACTAGTGCAATCAAAGCTTCACTCTACTCCAAGAAAGACATTCAAAAGACTTCTCTCTGTTAATCGTCCTACTTTAGGCACTACCAGAATGTAACTAAGAAATAACCCACCACAAAGTTAGCTGCTTTAATGTTTTAATTTTTACAGTCTTTCTTTAGAAAGCCACACAAGGCTTGGAAACATACATGGATATGGTGATTTTCTACTTAAAAATTAAACTATGCTAGTTCCTTTTATCTCAAAAAGAGGTTTTTACCTGTGGAGGAGCTTCAAAAGCAGGATACACAGCAATCTCTGGCAAATTTCTGTTGCTGATGTATTTATAGCAGTTCCATACACAGTTAATTAGATATGCCTGAAAGAAGAGAGATTTCTCATTTTAAAGACCTCATATGCATCAGCTGAGTCAGAAATCAGATCTTTGATTATATTCCTATGACAAAAAGGAGCATAAATCAGCTTAGGCAATATACATTTGAGGAATGGTTGCTGTTTTACAGATCTGGCCACATACCTATTGCTCCCCATTTAGCTTTACTGTCACAGTGACTCAGAGCAGATGAACTGCACAGGTTTTAGCAAAAGAATTCACAGATTCATTCAACTAATCTCTGTCTGCCTCAGCAGTGCTAGTCAAATTAATCCCCAACTGATTTATATTTCTGTGGACCTCAGTCCAAACCTGCCAGGAGGAGAAGGAGAGGCCAAAAGTACAATCCCACTCATCCCCAAGGTAGCACAATTTGTCCAACTGCCAGTGTGAAGGAAAGGACTCAAACACACAACTGAGGTGACAGCAGAGTGACAGGGGAGCAAAGTAACTTGGACTTTGAGTCAACACAGACTGCTGTAGAAAGGCTATCATGAACTGATGATGATTAGGGGTTTTTTTTATTACTAACTTGTGTAACGTTAATATTTACAGATCTTTCACTGGCAAGTTAGCACTTGGTTACACAAAAGGTATTGCATTTCCAAATCTACACAAAAAAGTTATCTACTGTATTAGGCTACCACTCCCCCCAATCAGACATTGCTCTTGAAGAATTTATAGAAAAATTAGAATTATTTTTCATTACTTCATTTTTTCTTAAACACAATCTGAACACAAAGAATATTATCATGGCTAATGCATATTATCAATTCATTTTCTCTAATATGCTTTATCTGCAGAAGAGTTTTTGTAATTTAAATGAATGTCTCTATAGTTAGATCCTCAAAGAGAAAATAAATTGGTAGTATCACCCCTCAGGAGGAAGGAAGATGCAGCTCTGAATTAACCATGCATTTCCTCATTCCATCATCTTCCCTCCAAAACATTCATCCATTAGGCATGGTGAGAGGTTTTAGAGTTTTGTTTAGAAACTTGCATGCTGTAACTCAGTAGCTTCACTACAAGCTTAATTACAAATATTACAGTTATCTCCACATAAGAAAGCAAAAAGACTTCAAATACCATCTTTTTGCCTACTTCTACTCAGGAAGGCAGAGCTGCATAAACATGCCCCACTGCAGACACACAAGTTAACTGAAGACACCACTACACAAAACATTATACATAAGTCCCACCATAACTGAACATCCTAACAATTCTGCTCAAAGAAGTTCTTATTTCAGCATTAAGAAGCCAGCTGGCTTCCAAACTCAGCATTGAGAATTAACTCAGATTGAAAGCATATTAATATTCAGTAACTCTTGAAACAGACACATGCTTAAATTTTAACTTACCTTTAAAATGATAAATAAGGCAAAGAACACCAGAACAATAAACAAGAGACAGCTGGAGTCCAAGGAAAGAAGATCATCTTTGTAAGGGAAATCAGGCTAGTTGAAAAAAAAGGGGAAGGGAGAGAAAAGGAGAAGATAAGAATGAATACTGCACAGTCAAATATGATACAAAAACATCCAAACTTCACACCAAATGAAACAAACTCTTGTGTAAACTACTCCCTCAGAAACACAAAGTTCATTTCTCACTAGTTTCTTCTCTATGCTCCCACAAAGCACAGCATTTATCCTGCCTCTGTTATGCAAGAGCATGTCACTGCAGCACTGTCCATATCCCTAGTCACTTCATCAGTCCCATGCTAATAAAGATACCTACAAAATTTACTTTTACACTGCTCCAGCACAGAATTTTTACTTTTGGTCTTCTACAACTTTAATGACTATTAATTACCTCCTGTCAGTTTACCTGTACATGTGTGCAGAGTAGAAATGTAAACAGTTGCCCCCAGAACAGTGTCTGCAGACTTCAGACTCTTTACTTTTCTGACTACAGTAACAAAGCATCTCTTCAACACCAATCCAACTTCATGTTTTAAAAAGGACTTTCTTTTTAAATATCTACTTGATCAGATCTAAACACCACCAAAGAGAGTTTGTGTTCCCTCTTAACTGACAGTGCATTCTATCCACTGAGTCTTCTTGCAGTTAAAATACTAGCAGTGTCAATGAGAACTCCATTCACTTTCCTTAGAAAGCACTGCTGCAAAATAAGAGCCACAAATAATGCAAAAAGGAAACCTCAATCTCAGATTCCATCCCAAAATGTTGTAGGGACCTTACCTCACATCAATCCTTTCTACTTTTCCTCCCTTTCCCTACCAAATAAGGGTCAATGCATTTTTAATCTGCAGTAAATTTGCCATAGAGCCCCTTCAAGTCCAGTTGTAGCCAACACAGTTTAAAACAACAATTCCCAACACAATTCTTTTATTATTCTCCCTAGTTTTCCTTTTAAGGAGCAATTATACCTTTGGCCCCTCCACCTTTGATAAGCTCCCATTCTCATAACCACCTGAAGCTGCTGCAGGCTGAATTCCTCTTTCTTATTCACAGAAATGGAACTGTCATTTAGTCACTGATCCAATTAAACCAAACAAATTTAAAATATCAACTTGAGCTGAACACTTACCAACTGATCCAGGTAATCCTTGATTCTGGGCAAGTAGGTTAGAGAGCTGATGGCAACCAGACAACTGAGCACAAAGTCAAAGAGTTGGTAACAAAAAAATGGGATCAGCCAGCCTACACGATGCTAAGAAGGAAAAAAAAAAAAACAAACCAGCAGCCTGTAAGTTATTTGATTAAAAATCCAAGTAGCAAGTTTAAAACTATGGACTATAAATATACTTACAGCAATGGCACCATACACCATCATTGCACTGATTGTGAACATGAGAAGGGAGATAGCAAACAGAACACAGGCATTTTCTGCATTAAAAGAAAAACAAGCATCAGTCATTTCCTGGAGTTGTCACACTGCAACTGACAGGCACCCAAGCTCTGTCCATTACTATGATCTGTTCTCAACTGGTTCATCTGTGCTAAACCAGCAGCAGCAGAATAAAGTAACTCAGATCTTGCCTAACAGAAAAAAAATCGGTTCAAGAAAACCAAGAAGTATTTGGAAAAATCCCTCTGCCTTAATCAAAAGCCTGACTAAAGTTCAGACACACCAACTAGAAGTCTGACATAGTTTGATAGTAATGCAGCATAATAATGCTGATTTGCAATATGTGTCAGTGCTAAAAGTATGTGAGTAATTAACTTTACAACTGGAAAGAATCTTAAGTGAAGCTAACGCAGTATCAAACTTGACACTTGAAAAGGGTTTGATTATGTAATTCAGTCATTGGCAGTGGGAGCAGCACTGCTCCTTCAGTAACACTTAAGAAAAACAGGAAATCACTGTGTGGAAGGTATCCTATTCTTTACAAGGCAGTTGAAGAGAAGCCAGTTTGTAGCAAAATTCAGGACACTCATGGAAACTGCATGATAAAGATTCTCCTTGTGCATCACAGTTACTGATGACAGAAGCACAGCTGCTTTCCATGAGTTAGATTATACTTTTCCTCCTTTTTTAAACACAGAGAAAGAAACCAGATTGAGACTCTATAGATGTGGTAAATAAATGGATTTTGAGCAATATTAAAGCCAAACTTTTGTGGTTCCCATGCTTGAAAAAGATATGATCTGAAAATACTTTCTAGTCTGAAATAGATTTGAAAAGACACCCTGCAGAAGCACTTATGTATCTAATTCAGTACAATATAATATCTACATACACAAATGGCACTAAGAAAGAGCCCCCCTCATGTCTAAAATGCACTGTATTAATCAGACCTAAGTCTCAGCAATCATTAACAAGTGTGACTCTCTTCTGAGGATTTATTATTCACAAAATGCACATGTACAATAAGACCTGTAATACTTCTTCATGCATACAAAAACCTCTAGCCCAGATCCCAACATGGGAAAAAAGAATCTTTAAGTCAAAAGCATGTGACAGACATTTTACACTAAAGAGTGAAGAAAGCACCTTCAGGTGTACCTTTCACTAAGCTCAATGCTACCAAGTACACCAACACTCATTACAGAACATATGACATGTTACAGACATCTGCTGTAATTTTACTTAAGATCTTGGCTTTATGAGGCATTTGGTCCTTTCTCCCACTCTTACTTCATTGCTAATAAATGTGAGTTATGGTCACAGGTCAGAACTGACACATTCTCAACTCAGGCCATGAACAATTAACATGAAACACTCGAAACACAGATTTGTGCTGCACTATTTAGTCTTTGCTCCACTGGACCTGACGTTCCCTAAATTTTCATACAATACAACAGGCTAAGACAAGGCATGTTAGAAGTGCAACACTAAACATGTTCCTGCACATGTAAAAGCAAGAGAAACAAAACTATGCAGAAGTGTACAGATATGATAGTTAAAAAGCTTAGTCATTACAGACAAAAGCTTGACACCAATTACACTTGTACACAACATACGATCAGTAACAGAGTGAAAAGTACACTCAATTCTGCTCGTGCTGCTTTCTCTTTCATTTCTTCTGCAAGTCAAACTTATTAGAGAAATACTTAGGTTTTTTTTCACTCAAATACTTGGTGTCCCAATTCTTCCACTTTTCTTAGAAAGATGGCATGGTTTTCCTTGTAGTAAAATTATACACAGTATCTTTAAGCTCTTCCCTTAAATCTATGAAGATCACAAAAAATTCTTGAAGTAAGTCTATAAAACCCATTTTCTGCCATTTGTTTTACTGAGACAGTAAAGATAGTAAATGTTTATGAAGTGAATTAGATATATTACACACATATTTCAAGATCCAAGGCATCAGAAATCTTCAGAAACCTTATTGTTTCAGATGCTTAGGCATAATAAAAAGTAAAAGTAATATTCCATAGAGTTTCTTTTTTTTATTCTTGTAGAAGAATTCAATCCCAGAATAACTTAAGAGAAATTCAGAAAACAAGACAACCATATTTAAAAGCTCTGTGTATACACACTAGTGTAAAGCAAATCCACTACGACACTGCTTTATTTTCTAAGCAGTCAGCTGAGTTATAGACCTACCAGCCATTCTCTCAGAAGCATAGTAATTTCCGATGACTTCATACTGGATGTCAACTGTTGGCACTATATTTGGATGAGTCACTTCTACTGTCAACAAGATGCCCATCAGCAAGTTCACCACCTGAGAGAGATCACAGTTACCTCAAAGTTATTTGAATTGCAACAGCTAGGATCTTCTTAATGACACACTAATAATCTTTTATTTCAGTTAGAAATATACTCTTTGTGCTTTATCTATATGTGAAAGTTAAAAAAGAGCCCAGCTTACAATTAAATTTTAAGCTGATTTAGTTAAACCTCTACCAAAACAACCAGAAGAGCAGTAGACACTTGCTAGGTTTAATGCATAACAACAAAATAACTTTGCAAATTAAGGGGATGGATAAGGTTGGATAGATAATAGGGATTCAAATGACATAATTAAGCTGACATTGCATGATGAATGCACAGATTTATTAGCTGGAAAGCTGGAGACAGTTAAAAGAGGTCAGGAAGGTAAAGGTACAGACAAGGAACATTTGGAAAGTTTCCACTTTCTGTAACAAATTAAGTTAATTTAACCCACAAATAAAGTATTGAGTTTCTGCCCTGTTACAGCTTTAATACAAGCTCGGCAGAACTATCTCCTTTCCCTTTCCAGAGTATTAAAACTTCATCAGTCCTTATCAGAAAGGCTACACAAACACAAGGGAAGTAAAAAAACCTCACACAAAGACTGAATTCCACAACGTGTAAGCCTTCAGCATATGCTGTGTGCTCACCAGTCCCTTCTTCTCCCTCACATTGCCCCTGAAGATACTTCTGTTACACCATTTTGGTACATAGCAGAAATGTCTTCAGTAAGAGCTCAAAGAACCAGAAGTAGCTTAAGCCTCTGTAAAATTGCTTTCACAGCATTTATAACCTATTCAAGACTTACAGGGGCATAGTTTTGTTACCAGTATCTGGAAAAACATGCCAAAGGTTGCATAACAAAAAAAGCCATGATGGTACTTTTGAGCTGCAGACATTTTCCAATCAGTATTCAGCACAGTCACCACAACCAGCAGGATCTTTTACAATCAGGCTCAAAAGGAAAAAAAAAAAACCCAAAACTGGTTTTCAGTTTCTCACAGCTTCAGAATATTTGACAGGTATGCCTTCTTTTACTGACCTTGTTCCAGGAGTCAGTAATAGTAATAATGGCAAGTCTACATACAATTACTGAAGTCCTCAGTAAGCAGAAAAAGCTTTTGAACATTTAAAAGAAGTTCTAGCTTTTGAGACTCAGTTCCTATAAAACTTTTACCCTCTAATGACTTATTTGGGTTTTTCTTTTTTCCCCGCCCCAAGGTTTAGAGATACTGGGGTGATAAGCTTGCTTGCACTTTCTGCTAAGAAGAACCCCTTGGTGAAATCAAAGTTAGTCCCTTTGTAGAAATGTGATCATCTCATCATGTAGTACAAACTTACTAGAATTTCTAGGTACTTTTAATTACTTACAGACTCCTTTTTATGCCTTGGAACATAAAATATAGTAGCCAGTAAAGCTGGCAGGGAAGAACTACATTCAACCACCAGTATCTGTAGCCTTGAAACAAGCAGGACATATCCTACAGGGTAAATTGCCAAGCTGCTCATCTGTCACTTGTCTACATATTTTATTTCGCTTCACCACTGATAACATGTATAGAACACCATAATCTCTCATCCATCTAATCCTTCTGTACTCTGGCTTTCTATTCTCTGAAAATGAAAGCATTTTCAATCCTTCCATTTCCTCCTCCCTGTGAATGAACTGGGGGTATCAACATACATGTTGGAAAATACCTTTCTGCTCTATACTTGTTTTAAACAGCCTGTGTCAAGGTACAGGTCTCTGGCAGTTGAAACATTGCTCTCTACTTCATAAAGCACAAAAGGACATGCTCAATTATAGCTAAATTATTTATTGTTTACACACAGTCATGAGTTTAACTGCCACGATAGGCTATCTGCCTCAAAGGAAAAGAGCAAGCAGCACTTGAGTTAGTACAGAAGTACTGAAGAACTTGAATGCCTTGGAATTTTGAGACTGTAATTCCACATCTGTCACTTTTTATTTTCATCCCACCCATGGCCCAAATTTAGCACAGATAAGTGCTTAGTAATTTCACTAGTTCCTGAGAACAGTTCAAAGCATTAGAGATTTATTTTTTTCAACCTGAAATGAGGAAAACAGAAAATAACCATTCAAAATCCAATCTATTAAAATCAATGAGACAAAATAAAAATAGTAACTTAAAAACAAACAACCCAAATGTCTGCCAATTAACACCCCAGTTACTGGGTTTCCAGTACTCCATTGTTGCTGTTTATGAATCTATCACACCACTGTGCAATTCATCACATCAACATATGGATTTCAATTAAGAGCTACAGAGTCAGAGCCTGTATTTTAACGACTTCTATTCTTTCACAGAAACTTGATAACAGCAAGACCACAAGGCTTGTTTTAACTTAACAATCAATGTAAAAGGCAGCAAGAGTATTAACTGGACAACAAAACACTGATAGAGCTTATAAGTATATACCCACTGCAAATCAAATATATGTTCACAAATGTCTACATGGAGAAGTCACCAGAAAAAAAAACATAACTCACATACACATCAGTGTAACAGGAGGATTAACACCACCACGACTTCTGCCTCAAAAAAACCCGACAAATCCTGACAAAACAGCACTCAGTGAATAGTACGGTGTCTTGAGGTAACACCTCAGAAATCCCAGCAGGCCCCCATCCTCACCTTTCTGCCAGGAAATCAAAAATAATTTTAAAAAATTGCAAAATTCATGTTCAAACTCTTATTCAAAACATTCCATTAAGGTGAAAAAACCCCTTATTTTAGTTTTATAGTATTTTACTTTTTATATTTGGGATGGCTGAGCTTAACAGTTTGGTGTAGCTTGTATCAAAATTTAAAAATCAAATAGCTGGTAATCAAGTACAAAGTCAGTATTTATTACACACACTGGTAACAGAAATATTAGCTCCTCGTATGATTAGCACTCAAAAGACTGAGACTATTAAAAAGCATTACCTTTTCAATTACTGAGTTTCACCTCCATGGTATACACTTAACACCTTATCTAAGTGCTTCATCTCTCAGGAGGCCTGAACACAAAGTCCAGGTTTCCCCAAGCACTCTGAGTGACTTGGAGAAAAACAAAAACTTACTTATAATTTGCTTATTTCCTTTTATGAGGGGAAAGAGGGAAATTGCCTTGCTTTCTCATTTTCCTTTCACTTCTGTAATATTTTTCCTTGAACATGTCCCTGGAGGAGGGGGGGGGGCGGGGGAAAGAAAAAAACCAAAAGCAAAGCCCAACCAACATGGAGTTTCTGATTTGTTTTGGTTTATTATATTGAAATACTAAAAACTGAAAAAGAATAATTTTAAATTGGATACTTAAGAGCCTCTAGCACTGTCAGTATTACACTGAGACTTCTGTTCAGTGAACAAACGATTCCAGAGATCCCCGAGTCTCCTGCGGACCAGCAGCAGTTGCATCACTGACTCCATCGCTGAAGTTTGCTGCCAGAGCGCACCAGCCCCTCCCTCAAAAACAATGCCATTGCTTTTAGACTGTTTACTGAACTCTGATCCCATTTTTGCCAGGGCAATGTTCATGCTTCCGGTTTCTGGAAAGCGCTCTGCCTAATATGAAAGTTTACAGGAAGAAACAAACTTCAAAGCCACACATTTGCGATTACGGAGGGAGGAACTTTTCCCTTCCTACACACAACAGCAGTGGGTGATACAGAGCAAACAAAGCTGTATCGGTCCTGGACCTCAAGTACGAATCCCCTGTAAGTGTTCTTTACTCATCTTTTGCAACTATAGTGTTATTTACTGATCACAAACAGCAGCAGCACATGGGCTGAAGCGTGCTTAAGACACGATTTGATCACATCGCATCAAGAGCCGACATTTTAGAAGACAATGTCCTTGTTTTCTCTGGACTTGCAGAAGCACTCAACAAGGAGGGAGGAGAAAAGTTAATCAGATGCAAACTTCAAAAGTATAAAATAAGCAAGGAATACAAAATGCCTAAAGAAATGGTTGCATATGATAACATGCATGTATTAAGCAGACAAAACTCTTATCTTACTAAAACATCTGGAGCAGATTGTTACGAGACTCCATTTTATGTTTGGTATCAAATTCCTTCAGGACTGAACTGCACAGGAACAGTCTATCCAGTAACACAAAGCTATTCTTGAACTAAACATTCTCCACCACTAAAAAGCTACCTCCTTTAAAAAAAAAAAACAAACAAACAAAAAGCCCACCAAATCCACAAACCAAAAAAGATCACACTACACAGAAAGTTATTATTATTTGTCCCACTGTAACTTACAAGTAGAGATTATTAAATTGATTTAGAAATATTTCTCATGAGAATTTGAAAGCCAAAGTTAGTGCTGTACTTAAATGGCACATTAATTAAGACGTCTAAACAATGTGACATACTCTGGGCCACTTAATTTTTTTAAAGTTTGGCAGCAGACAGGAAGGTCTAATTTTCACTGTCCAAACTGTACTTTGCTTTTAAAAAGGTATACAGTTGAATTCCGATTTAAAGCATTAGGCAAGACCACCTGAGACTTCATGGTAAGACCTTATTTCAGCTCCAACAGCTGTGAGGCTTAAAAGCTCTCACCTTTTCCCAGGAGACAGAAGGGAAGGACTGCATAAAAATTTTCACTGCATAAGTTAACAAAGCACTTAATACATTTTATATACACTTTTTATTAATAGAGAAACACAGCTACAAAGCACTCCATTTGCTCCCTGCTACCCTGAACTCAACTCCACTTTTCCCTTCAGCAGACTGTGTCGCTACATGAGATCAAAGCCCCACTCTGCGCCTGGAGCTGCACCTCATGGGTGCCCAGAGAACACATTCAGAAAGAAGAAAGAGGTCCTGCATCCAGGCAACAAGACGAAACATAAGCACAGCTAGAGAGGTAGAAGCTCGAAGTGCTACCAGGTCTGTGGCCACGGAAACACATCCCTGTCCTCCGCCCCCACCAAGTTCCTTCACAGACACTCCCGCGAACAGGAAACGAGGTGGGGAAGTCAGCGAGGTGCTTCTGCTCCGTTAACAAGGATCGGTGTTTCCTCACTGTTAACCATTTATGCTTCTACTTGAGGTACCAGAAGCATATTCCTGAACTCCATCCATCAGCATAGGTAAAACTTCCAGAGGTTTTGCAGGTTTCCAAACAAGTCTGATTCTCAAGAGTACAATGAACATTTATTTTTCTATTTTAAGTCAACTAATAACAGAACTTAATCAGCACCATAAGGGTTTTTTTTCCACTTCTATCTTGAAAATGAGATAAATACCCTCTTCCTAGAGTTCTGTTACATTTCCAACCCTCTACCTTGCTTTTACTTCCAGTCCTCTCTCCAGCCACTTTATTGTTTGATTTTACATTTTTTTCCCAAAGAACAGAGATGCATGAAAATAAAGGAACTCCCTATACTCACTGAAGATAAACCATAAACTCTCTAAACTCAAATCCCCATCCCTGCAAAATCAGTTTCTGTGCATGGGTATTCCACATCAACACATTAAAATTCAGCATTCTGTCTTTTACAGTCAGGGAAAGGCTAAATGAGAATACAGGCTCTGGTTACAGCTTCGGGACAACAGAAAAGTTATGATGCAGCTTTTTTGTAAGCTATCCTCTCATTGTTACTGCTCACAAGGGTAAGCGGAAGGAAGGATGAGGAAATCACTTCAGTGAAGGGGAACTCAGGTCCCCTTTAAGGGAACTAAGGAAAATGAAGGCTCCAGGCCTTTAACTTGCTGGTACCATTTTCACAAATCTGTTACACCCTAGCTCAGAACTATCTCTAATGTTTCACCTTCACCACCACAGCTCTCTCTCGGAGAGAAAGCCCTCACCAGTCGGAAAGCAAAGCGGTGTTTTGGGAGCCAAATTTGTTTCCATTGCTCCTCCTTCCATTGCTGAGAACAGAGAATACGGAATAACCGGGAACTTCCCCTGCCACAAAGCTCTTCAGCAAGCAAAAATGTTCATCTTTGAGACACTCACCTTCCTCTCTGAGGTTACACACCACTCAAGGGCACCCCAGCTCATCCTTCTGTAACACCCCCCGAATTCCAGTCTCCCCCAACTCTCCTCCCTTGCCAAGGACACGCTCAGCACTCACTTTAAAAGTCTCAATCCCTCCAACCCGAGAAAAGGAACAGTAACACAACCCCTCCGAGACCCTGATTACAGCGCTCTGAACTTTCCTTTCACTTCCTTTTTCCAGCCACAAGAAGAGAGGCCGCCGAGGGATAACCGGGCTTGGCAAGCCCGAAGGAGATCCCGGGAAGCAAAAGGGACGCCAAGCGCCGCTGGATGATCCCCGAAAACCCCCTCGTGCAGCTATCCCCGAGCCCCTCCGGAGAGGGAACAACTCCCGGGCCGGGGGGAACGGGAGCCCCCCAGGAAAGGGAACAGTGCCCGGGAAAGGAAACAATTCCCGGGAAAGGGGAGCGGGAGCCCCCCGGCCCCTCAGAGCGGCCACGCGCTCGCTGCTCCCCCCTCCCCTCAGACCCCCCGCGCACGCGCGCTGCGCGCGGCCCCCCC
>VXBX01000442.1:351034-388716 GCA_013400415.1 Scytalopus superciliaris
GGCCGGTCGGGGGCATGGTGGGGCCTGTGCCCGGCTCTGGGTGAGGGGGCACCCCCAGCGCTGTGTCCAATTCTGCGCCACTCACGGCAGTAAAGACACTGAGGTGCTGGAGCGGGTCCCGAGAAGGGCAGCGGAGCTGGGGTGGGTCTGGAGAGATGGTCTGTGAGGAGCTGAGGGTGTTTAGGCCGGAGAGCGGGAAGCTCAGGGGTGGTTTCTGATCTCCGCAGCTGCCTCAGAGGGGGTTGTAGCCAGGTGGGGGCGGCCTCTGCTCCCAGGCAATTAGCGGTAGGACAAGAGGACAGAGACTCCAGCTGTGCCGGGGGAGGTTTAGGCTGGACATCAGGAGCAATTTCCTTACAGAAAGAGTGATTAGATACTGGAATGGGCCGTGGTGGCGTCACCAACCCTGGAGGTGTTTAAGGAAAGAAAGACTGGCTCTTGGTGCCACGGTCTGGTTGACGTGGTGGTTTTCGGTCACGGGTTGGACTCGATGATCTCAGAGGTCGTTTCTGACCTAATTGATTCTGTGATTATGGGACAACTTCCAAAATAAAAACCAGGAGTAGTGACTCCTCATGTCCTGGTTTGGTGCAGGACAGGGTTAATTTTTGCAGTAGGTGCGAGGGGGNCAGGCGCCGAGATTGGCCCGCGGGGCGGGCCCACGTTGCCGCGGCAACGGGTGATTGGCGGCGGCGCGGGNGCGAGGGGGCATGGCCAAGACATGGAGGTTATTCTGTAGCACCTCACAGGTTATTCTATACCGCCTCAAGGCATTGCTGGGGGTGGAGGAAACCCTTTCAGAAGGAATTCTTCCCAAGGGAAAGAGGCTCTTTCTTCCAGGGAGTGGGGTTTTTTCTTACAAATCCTTTCTTTTCTTATGCCCTCTGTCGTTACTATTGTTGCTGTTACTGTTAGTTTTCTTTTCTCATTGCTGTTTCCAGTAAATTGTTCATATCTCAACTCACGATCTTTGCCTTTTGTACCTCCAATTCCTAATTTCATCCCACCACAGCAGGAAGGAGGAGTGGAAGGGAAGGTGAGAGAGTGGTATGTGGTTTGGAGAGTCTCAGTGGGGGCTCTGAACTGTGGAGTACCATTCCTAGACCACAACACCTAAGCAGAGCCTGAAGCTTTGAGGTACTGCCGACATCCCATGGCTTTTGCTGAAATCCAGCCAGTGCTGTAGAAGGTTTGGTTCACAGGAACCCTTTTGCTATTCTTTTGTGTTAATTCCTTGGATAAAATAATAATAATATTAAGATTATACTAAGAGGATATGTCATACGAGGGAAAACAGAAGAGGTGAAATTCAGTCCACAGAGGTGCTTTACTTCATTGGTGAGTCCAAGTCCCTGGTGGTGAGTGGATAATGGAAATGCTTCATTAGTTTCACTGAAACCTGCAGGTGCTGCATGTGTTAATACACATGTTAATTAGAAATAGCATGTATAAATCCTAGTGCTGCTTTGTCTGCGTATGTGCTAAGAGGTTTCTTCCACCACTTAGACATGCAGTCTCCAGTTCCCACATGGCACAGGACCTATAAACTTCCCATGACCCAAGGGCTTCTGCAGACCTGAGCTGTTGATACAGAAGTGCAGAGTTTATTTTAACCTTTTACATGCAGCTGCAAGTATGTCCTTCTTGGCAGTGTGCAATCAATTTGAGACACTCACAGAACCATAAATATTTGCTGAGCATATATACATCAAGATGTATGTCAGTATTAACACTGAGTTTTTTCACTCTGAACAATGAGAAGGTAATGATAGTGATTGTGCTTTTCCTTTTGATATATTCCAGATCCTACAATTAACACATTTTACTGTTTTAGCCGCTTAGTCTATTTTAAAACATGAACTGTTGCTGAGTTGTTTGAAATTATTTACCTAAAGGCTTTAAAAGTGACCTTTTTATTTTAAATCCCCAGTGTTCCATAATTGGTGTTTTTCTTCCTTAGGGCATATTTCATTTTTGAATAAACATGTTGCAAGTGCTGCTAAGACTGCTGTAATGATCCTATTATAAACTATTGTTTGTTTCTTTAGTGCTCCTAATGTTCTCAGCCTTGTTCACAGATGCCTAATTATCAACACTCTGATTTAATGTAGTGAAAAGGGACTAATTTTAATCAATATACATGCGTCCATGTAAATAAATAGAGAAAGAATGTGCATTTTGTTGTAATCAGTCATTTAAAAATTGGTTTTCTCACAGATGGCACTTTGGGAAGCCTAAGCCAACTGTTCCTGCTGCATGCATGCCTGAATTGATTACATTGTTCTGTGGAGCTCACAGACTCTCCCTCCTGTTGGTCTGTCCCTGTGTGAAACAGGAATTCACAGTACTAGAATGAGTCAGAAGTGAAAGCCAGAGCTGCTCCCTCGAGCTTGGACATCAATTTGGAAACACCTAGATCCCACTCTCAGTCCAAATGGTTTGTGAGGGCAAGTGTTCCAACTAAGATCTTGCAGTTCGATACTTTGCCTTTGCTTGGATCACTGGCAGCTCTCATGTCAGGCTCAGATCTTCAGGGCTATTTTCATGAGATGAAAGAAATCTTAATTAAGTGTTCATATCTTTGTCAGCCAGACTCAGAATAAAAATTGATGCGATTCCCTTGAGTTTCACTGCTTGTTATACCCTGCAGACAACAAAGATACTGGGAAGAATAATGTGAATCTCATTTAACATCACAAAGAAGCTTTCCACAGCAGGATAGACTGATGTGGAACTATTGAAATGGGCATAAAAACCCTCTCCACTTTCTCTTCCCTTCAAAAAAAAAAAAATTTCAAAGAGTATTTTGAGAATGATTGCATTGTTTCCCTGTACTTGGGGGAAGAGAGAATAGGTTAATGATTTTAGTCCTACCCTCTGTAAAACATTCCAATTCTTCCATGCCACAAGCAGCCCAGATGACCTCAGGCAAGACACTTCCTTCTAGCTGAGCCTTAATTCTCTCCTTTTTGCTAGTTCAAAGAGGATTTGTGAGGCTAAATGTATTAAAAAGTGAAGGGCTCAGCTTACAGTCATGACAGCCAGAGTGAAATCTCAGAGAGACACAGAGTGCTTGTGATAAAACTTTTCCTCACAAACAGCAGAAAGGCCTTGGCATGCAGGACCAAATCTCCCACAACAGAAAGAGCAGGAAGCCCTACAGATCTGCAAGTCCAAAGCAGCTGCAAAAGAATGGTTGGGATTCCTTTACCAGCACGATACTTAACTCCTTCCCTCTCAGCAGGTAGAGAGGGTTTGATATCACGGTGTTCCTCGTTTGGCAAACTAGTTAGGGCTTTCAAAACCCATGTCTAGACAGGAGATTTGCACTTCTGTCTTGAGAGGGCCTGGCAATGTTTTACCAAACACAAATTAGTTTTGAATAATCATATTTTAATAAGGTGGTGGCAGAACAGCTAGGATCAGGTAGATGAGAGACCAGGCTGCATTCTCCTTCAACTTCCTAAAAAAATTTAAATTCAACACTTGCAAGATGTCAAAACTGTGGAGCACTAAGACTGTTTTGTTCCTGATTTTTTTAATACCACAGTCTTTCCCTTTTGTGCCATTCTTCAGCTTATCCTTGGCTAGAAGATCTTGGTTTTACCACTGCCCACCACTACTTCTCTATACACACTGAACTATTGTCAGGATGGAAATGTTTTGAAGGATCAGGTGCTCTACTTCAGTATTTGCTCTGTTTTGTGAAGGAAAGCTACGGAGCCTGAGCTGATGATCTCATGTAACCTCCTCAGGCAGAGTTCCTATCACTCTATAATGAAAATTTTGTCTTGATTGGGGTTGGGAAACCTGAGGCATGTGAGAAAAACTGATTTGACCAACACCATAAAGGTTAATCAAAGTTCTAAGAACATCAAGCAAGTCTCCTGTCCATTGGCTTCTTTGATAGGGAATAAAAGGTGCAGTGCAGGACATATTGGAGCTCCTCCATCCCAAATGAAAGGCACTTGACTAGAAGGACCATAACAAGTTACTTGTTTCTTTTTTTTTTCCTATAACTCTGCATTCCAAAAGTAAACAAAAAAAAAACAACCTTAAAAAAAAAAAAAAACAAAAAAAGGAAAGAGAGGAAAAAAAATAAGAAGAAAGGTAACAGCATCTCAGACTCAGTTATTTTCCACACTGAACAACCATTTTTAAATTAAAAAAACGAAGTTTTTCAACATCACAGAGAATGTAGTATCTTTACAGAGGTACTGCAATGTATAACACCAGATCCCTTCAACAGAATGTAGAAAATTCCAAAGAACTGGTGCAGAAGGTGTGAAAAATATCCAGGCTAAGAGCATGGATTGACTTTTTGCTTCCTTAAAAAAGATAAGAAAGTACTAGAGTAAAATCAAAGCATTAACATATCAATGAGTGGAAAAAAACCCTCAACTAAATTAGTCAGGGAAAAACTTTCCTATTGGTGACTCACACAGTGAAATACTAGATATTCTGAAGTCAGCATTAACAAATTTTACCAGCCTTTCCCTCCAAGACGGGTTCTGCTGGAAGAAAACAATCTAATTTGGAGGGTCAGTGGTTTCCTGTAAAAGAGGTAAGAGAATAATAAGAATGTGTTACAACGAGTTTTGTATTTACTGAATTTTTACTCTTTTACTGAGCTAATCAACATCACTTTGGGATTCCTACTGTAATGTTCCAAGCTTCTGTACTATTTGTTCTAGTTGGTTGCTGTTAACAATATGAATTATCTTTTACCAACAAGAGTCAGTTTAACTCAGTTCCAAACGTTTTAAACTAATAACAGATGGATCAGAAAGTCAGGGTTAGAAAATCAGCTAAAACATGACAGTATGATGTAAAGTTTCTCTAACCACAGGACCATGTTTCTGGGTTACTTGCTGTGTGCTCAGGTTTTCTGAATCTCAAACACTGAATAAAAATTCTCATCTTCGTTTAGAGAATTGAAATCTGCTAAACTAAAAGAGCTGGGGTTCATTTATAGCAGCCTCCACACAGCTGAGGAGCTATGAAAATGTCTAAAAATAACACGATCTAAAAATGGTACTTCCAATTTCAGATATCTCAGTCCTTTCACATGAACAACAGTGAGCACTGGAAAGGGGAAATGTCCTGTACTCACCGACAGCCTCCTGCTTCCAGCCATCAGCCCAGCCTTGTCCCTCCGTGAATTTTAGCAGAGTGAACAGGAGGAGCCTGAGGACCTCAAGGATACCTGCTCAGGGAAGCAGGAAGTTCCCTTCTGGTGGTGGTTGTTTCTTTACACATTGGCTCTTTGATTGGGTTTGCAGTTTGGGATGCCAGCAGAGATTTCCAGGAGGAACACTGTGGCAGATGGCTGATGCTGCCAGAAGAGCTCAATAAAGCCATTTATCACATGTCTCTGTAATGTGCATGACACAGAACCAAAGGAAAATTATGCATGCAAAGAAAAATCAAAGTTTGATGGAAAAAGTTTAACAAGTTTCTGATATTCTCTTGATGGGACGATACAGGGGTAAATTACTGTTATAGTGGCCTTTTCCCAAGAAGACACAAGGAGTTCTTTTCTGAAACCAATGTATTACAGTGTCCATTCAGTAGGTGAGGACCTTCCCTTTGCAGATGGGAACATCTGCAGGGCTGAATGTCAGGGATGCTGTGTACTGCAATTTGCCTTGAAAATACCCCTGGGTCTGGTTCAGTACAATCGCAGAAGGAGAAGGTTTCCTCTATTTGAACTTTGTAGCTCATGACTTGAAAACCCTCTCTCCTAACAATGTCCAGCCACCCTAGTCAGTGTGTTACGGAGCAGGCCCATGATCTGAGCTTAGTAAAGAAATTATTCCCGGCCAGGCAATTAGCATGTGTACCTGCTACTCAGCTTGTGCAGATTTGTCCATTGTGCCACTGATCTGCAGATTGGGTGGGGACCTTGATAATTATAGACAATTACAATGATCAGTTATGGGTAATTACGGACCAGCAGGCTAAATTCCTCTCTGTGGTTGCCCCACTTAACCCTGGCAGTGTTATACCATGGTTAGAGTGTGAAGTGAAGCTTCAGCCTCTGTGTCTGCATCCTGCTGTCTGTCTGCAAGTAAACACAACTTTGTAGGTCAGCAGTTCATCAGTCACAGCACCAACCACATCTTAATGCCAGAGATACTACGGACTCACCACATACGGATATGGCCCTGTTATTAGCAATATAGCCAATCTTCCACCTTCAAAAGGCTGCCCACAAGAAAGAGCATTATTACAAAAATAGAGCAGACTGAGTTTAAGAGAAAGTGGAAACTTAAGCCATGTATTTCATCATTGGCAGCTGCTGCTGTAACAATTAATTGCTCCTTACCAGAACATAGATATTTCCCAGCCACACTTTATCCCACCTCCCACGCAGTAGCTGCATCAGAGAGTTGATTTCCAGCCGCTGGGCCATCTGCAGGCACAGAGAGAGCTTTTGGCTGCTCCTAAGGCATGTGCCTCTCAAGCAGCTAATAAATTGCTTAGGGAAAAGGCAGGGGAAACCAGCCAGACCTGGCCCATGAACTGGCAATTAGACTACACTGGATTGATGAATGACCAGAGAGAGGCTACTTTCAATTTACTCTTCTGAGGGGTAACATTCAACGATACCTCAAGCAATGCCGCAGCTTGTTGGAGGGATGTTGAATCCTCTGTCTGAGGATTTACCCTAGTCTCCAGCTAGCAAAGATCAGAGACTAGGAGAATGCGCACATCTAGCACATTCATTTAACCCTTTCAGAGCCAGAAGCAGCATAGCAGGCTGATCTGCACAGCCTCCCAGAAGAGAGGGGGAAACATGTTTTAGGAGGACAGAAATCAGGGAGTGACCTGAACATGCAGTGATGCAGAGGCATTTATAAGGTACCTAAATGTCTGCTTTTCAGAGCATCTGTAAAGACCATGTATTAAGCTGCGTGATGGTCTTTCAGCCTATGAGGACTGGGAAGAGAAAGAATGGAAATTGACAGCAGTTGGTGAGTGCTTTTTTTTTTGTTTGTTTTGGTTGTTTTTTTAAACTCAGTTCTCTCACTTTGTAGCACTGTCTCATCCCTGGGAGCCCGTGCAGCAATGGCACTCAGAGATGGGATACAGAAGGCTCCTGGCACTACCACAGCCATATCAACCAAGCAGGACCCAATATACCCTTCCTAAGTGCTGACAAAGCAGAGGAATCACACAAGCAGGCTGTACATTGCCACACAATTTTCCCTGAAGAGTGGTTTTTAATTATTTAGGAAAGCATCAGATCAAGAGGATTTAGTTGTAGGAGTGTATTTTCTTTGCCTACATTAGAATGGGATATAAAAAAATGTGCTGCTATGAACTACTGAGCCCATCTGTATTACCATGATGGCTTCCCATCCATGAAACAGTGGAGCCCGAAGGAAAATGCAGCTCTCCAGACACCACTGATGTCACTAAGAGGGGTACCGATGAATTTGACAGAAAAGCTGGGTAGTATAATCTGCAGCTGGTTGTCATCAGCACCACAGTCAACTTGGCAGTGTTACAGGTCTTCACTGTTCTTTCATCCCAACAACAGAAGAATGTCATGAGGATTTCCTAAACATAAAAGGGTTCAGATGAAGGGAATATACTAAAAAATATTTAGAGTACCTTGAAGAAGCTAAAAAATGAAATTGTTTTAGCAAAAAACACATGCTTTTAGTCACACACATACAAATTAAATAAAACTGCTCAAGAGTGCTGGGCTTTGGATAAAACTTTTTCATTTTTTTATTATAAAAGCAGTGACATTTTAAATACTGAAACATGTTGAAATAAACATAGTTACAAAGACATCAAAAAGTTTGCAAGCAGATATAGAGAAAAAAGCAGAATTCCTAATTTTTTTTTTTATGACAGAGGTTATCTTTAATGCTAAGCAAAGACCATGGGCAGCATCCTGGCCCCAATGAGGTCAACTAATGTTTTCCACTGGCTTCAGAGATAGCAGAACTTTGCTCATTACCCACATACTCATTAGCACATCTAAATCCTTGAACTTGCTGTACCTGTTCCTCCAGTGAGGCCATGTATTTTCTTGCTATGCATCTGCTCCAAACGAGTTACTTTCCAGATAAAAGCCCTTTGGTCCAGTCAGTCCATTCATAAACTGCCATTATTTTGTCTACACTGAGACACAAATACCAAGATGTGCAGACTCTAGACAGTGGGCTACTAATCAGTTAAGATTACCCCTCCTCTGCCTGTCTGAAACAATCCTGCTGTGCTAAATTTCAGGGCATACTGTACAGCTAACTACCCCAAAAATCACAGCACAAGAGAACTGCCCTTTACCATATAGTAGCTAAACTCTAAACACAAATACATTGCTGCAGTTAATTGCTGCTCTGAAGGGTATGGCTGCTTTGACAGCTATGCAACAGATGAAGGCCATCAGGTAAAAGTGTTGAGCTGCAGGTAAAGCTCAGACAAGCTGGGATCAGGGTGGCTGCGATGGCAAAGCACAGAGCTCTCCTCTGGCTCCATAATGTAAGCAGGAGTGCAGCTGTGGCAGTGTAAAGCCACATCCCTGGTTACTCGGTGTCCTAGTCAAATGGGTTTCGGAATATCAGCCCAAAGCCTCCTGGTGTGCACACATTTAACATGCATTAGTAACGTAGCCTTCCCACACCATCTCCAAAGGCATAGAGTCGAATGCAGATGGAGATTTGTCAAACACTATCTCATCCTTCGAGGCAGCACTTCTGGGATGGGTCAAGCCTGAAGAAACCCTCCCAGCTACCACCAAAGCTTCAGCTCCTTTAGGGATAAAGGGCTTCTGCTTTTAGTGGTGTCAGCTCAGCATTGTTTATAAACCATGGTATTCAGTTGTAATACATCTTCTCCTCCATACTGTGAGCCCTCTGACAAGGAAAAATACACACTCTTCAATAAATACTAAACTGTTGTTTTTAAAAATTTCATTCACAAATTCAGTTTATATTAGAATATTCAAGTAACAAAATGATAAAAACTTCCAAACATCAGGTTAAGAAAAATTATTTTCAAAAGTTACCTCAGTCTACTATAAGTACAAATGCAACATGCTTTGGACATACAGACATTAAAATTTAGCCCACCATGAAATCCAAGGAGAAAAAAGTGTTTAGACCAGCTTTCCAAAGAAGTTTAAAACTCTTAGAAATGTTCCCTTGTGGAGCAAGCTAGTCTGATGTGGGGTAAAAAGTATAAATATAGCAAGGTACGAGGCAAAAGTCTGACTATAGCAGCCAACAAGGATTTAAAAGATTTAGGGGGTTTGAGAATGATCCATCTTGTTCTCCCTTTGCCTCTGAACATTTCCTCCTTCTGTACATTACTAGCCTGTCGATGAGCACGTCTGCAAAAACACCAGAGGGGACCAGACTAGCTGGTGGATCCTCCATGGGATGGAAGTACAATCACAGTCAGGTACAGCCCAGCTATTTCTACAATGGCATATAACACTACAAGTTGACAAATAACATGACAGTGAAAAACTGAAAGGACTTACGCAACCAGACAAACCCCATTCAACACCTTTTGATCAAGGGCAGCAGTTTGAAATGAACAGCCACTCTGTTTCAAAACCACTTCCTGTGCACAGCCTGCTCACTCTCTCCGTTCTCTCACACACTCACGCTCTCTGGCTCACTGCTCTTCTTCTCCTCTTCCTCTCACTGGGAGGTCTCCTGGAGTCTCCCTTTGCTTTGGGCTCAGTGCGGCATCGCAGAAAGCAGAATCCTTGCAGCTCCTCAGCATGCCTGCTCCATCAGGTTGTCACTCTGGCAGCTGCACAACTCCCTCAAGTCTCTTTCTTCATTTTCTTCCTCTTCCTTCTCTCTTTTTTTCTAGATACACCTGCCATACAAACAACAGGGGCCAGTGCACAAACCTTCCACATGCAATCACATCCCTGAGAACTGTTGGCTTTTTGCCTGATGAAGGGGATTTAAGGGTTCTTAGATGTGTTTCACAAGAGCCACCTACTTTCAAGGGTAATCCAAAGTCATGGGGAGGGCTCTGAATGTTTTTAGTGGGTGCTGACTCACTCATACATATATTTGCTTCAATTTCATCTTGAAAAGCACTGTGCAAAAATTACTGTCACTAAACACAATAGTAGTTTTGCTCAGTAACTAAGAGGTATGTGTCACAGAAAAGCCTCTAATACAGAGTAATGCAGAGGCTCTTGAATAAACACATACAGCTAAAGGAGAAGCATTGTACATATTCACTTAAAAATGCATTTGTGAACACTTCTCAGATTATATATTATTCTGAAAATTCATCAGATGTGTAAAAATAATCACTTACCATTATTGGGTGAGTTATTAGCAACATCCAAGGATTTTTTGAAGGAAGCAGAGACTGCATCACCGCTGTGGTTTGTAGATATCAAGTCCCTTGGGCCTTCTTCCATTCTTGTTTGCAAACCTTGCTGGGGCTTAATTGAAACAATATGCTTCACTAAGCATATGAGTTAAACGAAGCATAAGCAAGTACAAAATATGAGAGAAAATGTCATTATTGGGGGCATTTAAAGAAACTGTAGGACAAAGTAATTTTTACACTATTAAAATATTCTGACATGTCATCTACCTACCTCCTATTTATTTGTTTTAGAGGTGATTAAAGTGTTGAAATTGTCTTTCATTGCCATTTTCCCCTTGCTTGTCCCAGTGAATAGAAGAACATATTGAGGTGAAAGTACTATCATTGTGTAGTGACACTGAAGAGTAAGATGTGCCCAGGGAATGCCAGCTGACTACAGTCCAAAGAAACACTGGAGGTAGCACTAGGAATGTGATGAGCAACTTTGTGGATCTGGCTTCATATGTAATTGAATTTTTTTTGTGTCCATCTCTGAAGGATGAGCTTGCACAGCAGCAGACACCAGCATTTAAGGCTGACATAAAACATGAGCTTCTTCAGGCCCACCATAAACATGCCAGAAGAAGCAATGCTGTCCTGAGGAGTCTGAACAGGACTGTTAAGATTATTCATTAAGGTACACACAAAGCTAAACCAACTAACTGGGTGTGCAAGACAGAGAGTAGCCTGGCAGCACTCTGGGAACTGATGGGCTGTCCTAATGACTATGTGGATTGCGGTCAGTGAGTTAGTTAAAATCTTTTCTCTTAAAATGGGAGCATCTGGAGTCCAGGGAGCAAAATTGTCCTGAGGATCATGAGAGACCACAGTGGGTGTGACAGGAAGAGAAATGATAGAAAACAAACAAACAAACAAACAAACAAAAAACAAACAAACAAAAAAAAACAAAACAAAACAAAACACACCACCAAAAAAATCCAACCAAACAACAGCAACAAAAAGCTGTACATGTCCAAAAAAACATATTCTGTGACAAGTGAATGAAATACAATTAGGACATTTTGTGGTGTTCCTCCCTGGCATTTCTCATTTCTCAGGACAGCAAGGACATTACAGCCAAGGACTGGTTCAAAACTCAGTCAACACTCTGTTCCTTTGCACTTCTCATCCCAAATGAACTGACATTCTCCACAGCCTTTCTCTGTTGCACTCTGAGACATTTTTCTCTCAATAAGCTTTTCACTGGTGTAACATTGGCTTCGCTTTATCTTCGCTGATTTTCGGGAACCACCTTTGCATTACTGTTTATATCTTCAGCTGCAGATAAAACACAACCCAATTGTACACCAGACTTGGAATGCATCTGGCTTTAATCATGGAAGAAAAAATGCTTAGGCAGATGCATTCCAAGTTAAGTGCACAACTCTCTCTACTGTAAAATCAAACTGTTTTGTAAATATGTGAGGGAATAGCATGTTGCAAAACTCCACAGTTCACTGTGCTCACACTTTTATGGGAAGACAGGAAGAAAAGAGAAGAGGAAGCCAGAAAATAGAAAGGAAAAGTCACCCTTAGATCACAACATCTTAATGAGAAGACATTGCTCTTGGAAAACCAAACACCACTCTTGGAACAGAAAATACTCACATGTCTCAGCCCAGATCCACCCCTTGCTTCCTTCACTTCCATTTTCTTCTTCTTCCGCTGTGTTTTGCTTTCAAGTCCAGAAAGGCAGAAATGAATGCCTGCTTTGCCTTTTGGCAAATCCTGAAAGCATTACAGATTTTGTAAGAGGACTCCTGGGACAGGTAATTCTTGGGGTTTTTTCAGGGAAACCAATTACCTCCATGAGTGTGTGCTGACAGTGAACAAGCAGGGTGTCTCTCTGGATAAGGTGCACGCCTCAGCTTAACACAGCTCTTTGCAAAAAGCTCACCACACTCTTCCCACTGTTGCCCAAGGGGAACATTTGCATGGGTTTCTAGAAAGCATTTAAACAGCAAGCCTTCTGCTTCTACCTCTCCACCCAAGCTACCACGGTATCACTATCAGCAAACCCTCTTATCAGCAAGCTTAAATAAATATGTCCCAGCTGCCTGGGGAGCTGTGAAGGCTGGTGTCAGCCATGGGCTCCACACTTCTGTTAAGGCCCAAGTATGTGAGAAGGTCAGCAGCAGCAGAAACAGCTCATTCATGAAGGGTGACAAACACACAGTGTTTGCTGCTCGGGACAGCAATGCCACCAGGATGATGAACTCTCAGAACCAGCCAACTCCTTCTAGCCCATCTCACACATCCTGCAAATGTGTCCACCAGGTCCAGCTATTTCTGACAGGGCAAGTGACCACATCAAGCACCTTTTCCCAGCATGAGAAAGCCCCCACAACCAGAGCAGCCCTGCTCCAGGGCTGCACTGGAGACCCCAGGCTGGATGGGACTGACCCCGTTGGAGCGGGTCTCTCTTGGTCATCAACATCACTGCCTCACCTTTTCCTTCTTGTCCCCCATCTGATGCTCCTCATCTCCAGTCCAGTTTCCCCACTCTTCCGTGGGAGCTTTCCAGTCAGAGTCCAGGTCAGTTGCTGAAGGGTCATCTGTTAGGGTGAGCGTACAAATGTTCAAATCCATACTACTTCCCAGCCTCACATGAGCAGCACAAATGCTGCAAAGAATACCTGTAATCTTCTTGCCTGCGCCCGGAATGTCCGGGCGTGCATGTATGCACATGTCTTAAATTACATTTAAAAACATTCACAGATTTATTAAAAAAGTTTATTAAAACATATACATTGCCTGCTAATTCACAATTAGTGACTGCACTTTTCCAGACAGGAGGAAAATCAGAGAAGAGCAGAAGAACATACACAGAAACAAAAGCCCTTCCAGTCCACACTTCAAGAAAACAAGCTTTACAAAACTAATAGCATAGTTTGTCAAACATTTAATTTTGTAGAGAAGGACTCAAGCATATCCAGAAACATTGGCGGACACAGCAGTCTCTTCCACTCACTGCAATGCACCATCCTCTGGGCAATTATTTGTATGGAAAATTAATATTAGCAAAGGATTTGTGCATTCATTAAGGCTCTCATTGGTGTTTGCTTTCCTATAAAAAATAGAATCAAGTACATTTATTACTTTATCTTCCTTTTCCATTTTCTTTTCTTGAATGTGAGCCAGCAAAGTGCCATTGCAGCATTAATTTCCAAACCTTCCTAATATGCAAGTCTAAATAGACATGAAGTAGGTAATGCCTACCCTGCATCAATTCTGACCATCTCACGGGGGCTAGGCAAAAAACTTATCAAAATCTTTTAGGTTTCTATATCTTTCAGCATCTGGTACCTTTGAAAATCTGGCTGCAAGCCCTCAGCTGCCTCTCCACAAAGCGCTGGCAAATGTTCCTCAGGCAAGAAGGCAAAACAGACCAGTCTAATTCCTTTACCCAAACTGCATGAGGTGCAAAAAAGCAGATAAATCAGCATAAGATGTTGAAAGAACTACTTGATTGCTTTTTAATTATTTGAATGCAACAACCTTAAGTCTTATCCTAAAAGGGAGAAAGAGTTTGAAAACACAAACACAGCATATAATAATAACTCTTAGCTGATTATGTCTCCTAAAATAAAAAATAAAAAAAAAAAATTAAAAAAAGAAATCCGAAGCTGGATGGAAAAACTTCTGGTTGAACCAGAGCCAAAACCAAAAGCACGCTGGGGATGATAAAAGAAAACTCCTTCCAAAAAGTTGCTCTGACAAAGTTTGCTGCCAAATGTCATAAACCAGATTATAAACATTGCTCAAGTTTCTCAGTTTAAAATCCATGCCCTCCATATAGACAGTATGTCTTTCCTTCTTCAAAAGGGATATGAGCAAGTAATTTTGAATGCATTCCCCAGTAAAATTCCAGTCTAAAACAGAATTCAGTCTCCTGAGCTGCAAGGCAGCAGCTCTGCTGATGGATTCTCTCGCGTGAGCAAACAAAACACACCATAACTTAACACACGGGAAGCCACAACTGTTGTTTTCACCTATTTAACTTCTGATCTCTCAAACAGTGCATTAATGTATATACTTCTAATTATGAAAGTAGTTCTAATGGCAATCTGCCTGTAATGGGCTTACATTCATGCTTCCCCATTGTCATGTGTAGGCATGAAACTTGGACAGGCAGTGGTGACTCTGCCTCATCTCAGAATTACTTTCCCAAAACTTTGTGTCCCAGGGGTGTTTAACTCAAGAGTAAAATTAAGGGCACTATAAGTTTCTTCAAAATTTTCTGGATTTGATGGGGAAATCGGATTAAATGCACTTATCCCAAAGCTCTGACTCCTCCTGTATAGCATATTTCCCTTCTACAGTGACATCTCCCACAATGTCTTTCAACTTTGAATACTCTCTATTATTTTTGAATCAGCAACTGATCATAAAATCTCTCATAGGCTAAACCTGATCAGTAATTCCTGCAAACATGATCAGTAGAAGGAACGTACCATGCAGCAGCAAGTTCCCCTGCTCCCCATGTAGGTTTAGCACTGATGGAGGTGGTATCTCTCCCAGCACAAATACAGACCAACACCTTGACAATTCCTGATGTTCATTTTTACAAAAGCAATGCTGTTAAATGCCATTTTCCAATTAGGTTCTTGCTTGCAACCCACCTCAGTCCCCCAGCAACTCCACCCAGACAAAGCTGTACTTTTCTGCTGGTGCAAACATTTACAGTGTGCATTTAAGGGCCAGTGTTTTCTGTGTACCCCATGCAATGAAGACACTTTTAGATCCTGAAAGGCACTACACTGAAGGTTTCTTCAGAAATCAGGGAGGCTGCCAGCACCTCTGCATGCAGAAAGTCCATCCCAGCGCCAACCATCTGAATGCCCTTGGTCTCCAGTCTCTCTCCTGTGTAATACCACAGAGCAGCCAGCTGCACCCTGGAAGGTGTTGGGGAGCAGGCAAACAGGGCCCCACAGCAGCAGGGTCTGGTCAAAAGGAACAGTCAGCAAGTTCTCTGTGCCTGCTGATAGATAGGGTGGAGTACAGTACTCTACATGCTGAACCTAATTATCTGGCCTGAAAAATGAAACTGGAAAGTGCTGCAGCAAAACTCTCTCTGTGTCGTTGAAAAGGGGATTAAAAATCTTCCAGTCCAGAGTTGTAGGTTTGAATTCTAAGCTGCCAGCATCCCTCTTGGCATGCTGTCCCTCAATATGGGCAGCAGAAACTGAAGGGAGGTTCATCTAGCAGGGCAATCCCTCAGTAGGCTGCATATTGTTCATGGCGCTGAGTCTTTCTGTGGCTGCTGTAGAAAGCCCAGCCCTTTGCAAAGGGCAGTTGACTGTGTAATGAGCACAGTCCCAACTCAAATCCTTGCCAAGCCATCACTTGTAGGCCAAGTGTAATCCACTCAGTTCAAATGGATAGATAACTTCCAGTCTAAAGCTTGCATTTCTGTATTACAGGTCAAAATTATTGCTACCAATAGCTGGGTGTAGGAGCCCCTCATTTGGCACCTTTCTTCAGCATAATTTAGTAGAGGCGAAGTGTCAAATAAATCCCATAGTGAAGACTTTTAATGGAAAGAAGCTACTGATCCCCATGAAACAAAAGAATTAAAATTGATTTTAAGCCCAGAACAGAAGGAAGGATGGGAGTCAGGAGACATAGGGTCAAGAGACATGGGAGATTTCTTAAGGTTTTGGGGAAAATTTTTGTTGGCAATCAAGGATTCATTGGGCAGATGCCAAGACAGGTAAAAAGTGACTCTCATAGTCATGAGACTGCATTTGTGAAGCAGAATGTGGATTTTTCAGCCCTGTGCTGTTGCCAAAGCCCAGGTCCACTGCACTTGGAAGCAGATGCATGGGATAAAATTAGTATTTGCTTGCCTTGGAACCAGACACAAGTGCTCTGAAGCAGCCCAGCCGGCCGCACTGTGTGGGTTACATGTTTTGTAACAGCAAAACCAGCCACAGCATATGATGCATTCTGTGAGACAGCGAAGCATAAGTTCATAAATGTGACCAAAGGGGCAGTGGCAGACATGTGGTATAGGGTGCACAAAGGCAATACTGGGAAACACATGCACGTAAAGCTTCCAGGGCAGAGGAAGGAAGACCCAGAACAAACCTGCAGAAGAGGCAAGAAAGGTGCCTGGCAAAAGCAGGGCACTTTCCAGCCTTGAAAATAAAGTGAATTATGCCCCTTTTCTCTTTGTGGCAGGGATGAAAAGTATGCAAACACTAGTGATCAGCAGGGAAAAATGATGATGAAAAAAGCTTCCCACTTTGGGGCCCCCTTCCCTCGTGGAAGAGTCCTGGCCATCTCAGCCTGCTGGTGGGACTGCTGGGACTGCAGCCATCAGTGCTGACCATGTGGCTTCAGCTCCAAGATACTGAATGCCCCCAGCCAAGGAAGGCTTAGATTGCTAAGGACTAATTATTTGAATATGCAGAGACAATAACTGAAGACAGAAGGAGGATTTCAGAATCGATGAGGCTGGAAGGAGCCTCTGGAGAATGTTTAATCCCACCCCACAGCTCACAGAGGGCTCAGCTATAGCAGGTTTCTCAGGAATGTAGGCACTAGTTTTGAATATTTTCAAGGGTGGAGACTCCACAACTTCTCTGGACAAACTGTTCTGTTGCCTGATGACCTTAACCATAAAAAAAAGCTTTCTTTTTCACTAACATTTATGTGTAAGTGAAAGTTCACTTCATACCCATTGCCTTTTCCCCAGTTTCTGCGCAGACCATAAGCAACCACCCCATCAGGTGTTCATACAAATGGATGGCCTCTGCTGGAACCTCTCCAGTTAGTTCATGACTGCCTTGTACTTGGGAGACCAGAAATGGGCACAGGACTCCAGATATGACAATAATTAAGAATTAACCACCAGCAGCATGTATCATTAATGAATGTCAACACAGCAGTGTGTTGTTTGGAATCCAGCCTGATTGATAGGCTTTTTTCACTCCCATATCACAGTGACTGTTCAGTTCCCTAACCACTAACTCCCTCTCTTCCTTTGTGGATATATGCTTTCAGCTGGGACAACACTTAAGCCTCGAGCTTTTTGTGGGTAACAGTGTTTTATTATTGCTGGTACTTCACAAAAAGACAACCCGATGGAGCCAGCCAAGGCAGCCCTGCTGGCCAGGGCAGAGGCAGGAGTCCAGCATCCAGCTCCTTTGGCTGTACCAGCACAGAACAAAGAGACTCATTACATGTACTGTTCTGGATTTGATAAAGTGACCCGAACTCATATTCAGGTTATAAATGGCATTTTTTTTCAGTTCACAGGCCTGCAAGAGCTAACAGGCCGTGTTTCACTGTCGAAGAGCTCATTTTGCCTGCAGCGCCGACCTTAATGCCAACCATTACCTCATCTAAATTCAGGGAATACATGTTCATGACACTCCCCTCCCCTGCATCAATATCAAGGCTGATGATTCAATGGAGAAAAAATACCAGGACGAAGAAGGAAGCTGTAAGGCTGGCAGAATCCTTCCAAACACTTCTGCTCAGATGTTTGCAGAAGCAACCTGCTGAATTTGCTCCTGTTCTGCACTCAGACAGACATGGTACTCAAAAAGTGGAGCTCTGCCTGGCTTTGCAACTGCAGATCAAACCCAGAGTGTGCCAAGTCTGGCATGTGCCAAATGCAGTGCAAGGGAATGCTGCTGAAGAGCTGCCCACGCTGCCTCCCTCCGTCCCACTCGGGCGAGCCGGGCTCCAAAGTTGGAAAGGGCCAGGTACCCTTTGCAGCAACACAGGGGTAAAGAAACACAGCACTCAGGGAAGGGAATGCTTGGGGTTGCGTTTTTTGTTTTTGTTCTTTTTAAAGCAAACTGTGCTATTTATAAAACCATGGCCAAAATGATGCATCTGCTACAGAGCCTTAGTTACCGCTGGGCAGAGAAGCAAGACAACCGCAGTCTTTTCTCCTTAATGCATTCCACCACTCTGGCTTCTCCTGCAGTTAAGCAGTCAGAGCAGCTAGAGCATGAAGGGGTTTGCTCAGCTCATCAGCCATCATTCCTGCAAGAGCAGGGAAGGGCCTCCCACCAACAGGGGTATATATAATACTTCACTCAATCCTGGCCAAAAGGTCAAGAGAAAAAGGTCATCTAATACCCACACTCTTCATGCCAAATTATTCCAGCTACTCAGGACCCACACTGGTCTTTCAAGCAGATTTTAAAAGTAAAAAAACCCACCCACTACTAATCATAAAAAGACTGAAATCCTGATTGTCACAGTGCACTGGAGTTGGACTCTGCATGTCTGATCAGGGCATTACCAAGGAAATTTAAAGTTTAGGCAAAGGTACTAGGAGCTCTAGAAGCACCCTGTCCTCCCAGGGCTGATATCCCTCAGGCCAGGTTGTGGTTGCCTGGAAAAGCTCAGGTCCACCTTCCCACCAACAATGGGAGGGAGGGAAACACAGTGCTTCAGTTATGAAAACCAAACACAACTTTGAACTCGTTTCACAAATTTAGTAATCTGAGTTGACTGCTAAATGTTGGTGTTTTTTTGAAATGCAAAGTCCATCCTGTTGCCTCTGGCTCAGGAAGTTGCTGACCCACTCTCTGCAGGGTGTGGGGAGGGATCTCACTGTGCTTGCCCCCGTTCTTGTACTTATCTGCCGTGACTGATAATGGTGCAACTGCCAGAGAGAGGACACCGGCCACGGGAGCTTGCACAGAGTCTCCCTACAGCTGCTCCTGCTGCCCAGGAGCTCTAATTACACTTTGAACAGCAGTATGTATGCACTGAAAAAAACTGTACTTTCTGCATCCCTTTTTTGTCATCTTCTGAGGAAAAACATAAACAAAATGCATGTTATCGCTCTTCTCAAGGGTCCCATGTTGGCACCTGCTGCCCTGCCCAAGCTCACAGCAGCTCTGGGCACCTGCCAAAAACTAGACCCACGCTGGATTTCTCCTCTACCTCTATCAGTGAATGAGCCACATGGTAAGTGGACCCTGATTTCTGAGGCTTAGGGAACAGACTGAAAGGAGTATCAGCATTAGTACACTTGCCTTTCAACAGAAAAAGAGCAAAGAGACATACCCTGCCCCTGCCACGCATCATCTGCAGGGAGGAAAGTTGAGCTGCTGTGCCAACAGCATCTGGAAGGGCTGTCCTCAGATGATTTACTTTTCACGTTATCTGCATACAGAAAAGTGTCATTTTTAAAAATTAAAACAAAAACAACAACAAAAACCCCCAAACCTAAAAGATAATCACATAGGTATATTCACATTATTAAAACCAATTAATCATGCCTCTATCTGCTCACTATGTCACAATGCCTGGATGTTACGTAATTTAAGCCACATATTAATCTATGCTGCTCATCACAGTGGATTTATTAACAAAGGCTGGACGAGGACACTACATGCAGAAGTTATTAAAAACAACTCACTCAGGAGTGGCTACACTAGCAATATTCAGAAAATGCTGGGGATCTAAGAAGGGAGCTATATTCCTGCAGAACAAAAGCCACATCCAGTGTATGCAGCTCCAACTCCCACCACCTTCAGTGAGAATGCTTCTGCTCAAGCTAATCCATAATTAGAAATCCATAATTACTAAATTAATTGCTCCATGAAAGAGCACAGATGAGAGAGAGCTGCTAGGAAAAAAGGGTTTTTTATTACTTTCAGCAAGTAAAGCAACCAGTAGGATCTGCATGCCTCCCTGAATGAGTCCCCTCAGCCCATTTCTAAGGCCTGTGCATAACAGACTGGTGTTTTCTTGACATCTTTCACAAATCAGAGGGTTTTTTCACATCTCTGATTTTTCCTTTCTTCCTTTCACCTAAAGAACTCCCTGGTTTATGAAGTTTTGTTTGGTGTCAGCTTGACTTTTTGCTGCATAAATGCAGATGTTAACATTAACAAATATTTCTCCCTGTTGAGTACTTGTACATTAGGAACTGCTTCAATCCACTGATGCAGTGTTGGAAAGTAGATGATTAAATATGGCATGTATTATATTGATTGCCATGTCTGGCTTTAGAAACTAATTTCAGCATTCAGGCTAACACCACACATGCTGTTTTGTACACAGATGTCTGTCTATATATATATCTATGCTTGTCTTTAACATCTCTAAAAGATTCAGGACCAGACTTTGCATTCATCATCCAGTTGAACTTTGAGACAAATGTGAGTTTCTGGTAGGCAGGGAATGTGTGAACCAGGAGCACTTGGAATGAATCAGTGAGAAGGATTGACAGTTGCAGAGATGCAAATTGAAAGCCAGAAACAAGGATCAACAGTGCAAAACCAGGAGATACTCTGTCCTTCTCAAGGCCATGCACAAGCTGAAAATCCATCACTGTGCTGGACAGGAAGTTCCTGGCTTGGCAGCCTCTAACAGAGCCTCCCGAACCTGGGCGTTCACTCCCTCCCTCAGCCTGAAATTCCCTGCATTTGTTGGTTATCACAGCACAACAGAAACCTTCAGTGCTATTAAACCCAACAGAAAGAATTTGCTGGGGAGGCAGGTTTTTTTTTATTTATTTCAAAATGAGATATGAGTTTGGAAAGCACTCAATAAAAGGTTCTGATGTTGCTCCTTAAAACACTGGTGTGCTGGATTGCAGATGCAAGCAAGCTCTGCAAGGGAGAGTGACTAATGAAATGTGGCTCCAGGGTAGAAGACCCATATGCAATCACAGAGCCCATTTAAGCCAAGTATCTAAGAAAGCGATAGAAGAATTCAGAGAGAAATCCAAAGAGAGACCACTCACTTAAATCCTTGGACAGCTCTGATAATGTCCCAAATGTCACTGGACAGGATTTTACATCTGCAATATCCCATGTTCCTGCATTTAAAATGCAAACAAACAGTAAACCAGAATCTGATGTCATATTCACAACTGGTGGCAGCAGTTTCTACCTCACAGTCCCAAGCTCATTGCAGCCCTTCCGTGTTCTCTCTGTCAGAAGCCTGCATCCACTGCTGTTGCTGAGCAAGAATCAAGCAAGGAGAAATCATCTTTATGTTGTCCAGCCCCATCACCATGTACACCTTCTCAGCCCTTCAACATGCAGGTCACAGCAGCATGGCACTTCTCTGGACTTAAATTCCTCACTCATCTGAACTGATGTCCCCTTCATGCACTACTGGCAGAAGTTGTCATCAAGTATCAGCCTTTTGAAAGCATTAGAGTAAAAATGGTACTAATGTTCTCCCCCCATCAACACCATACTTTGCAAGAAAAGGACTCCAGGAGAGAAGGCAACTCATGTGAGGGCAACCTAAAAGTATTTTCTGAATCACCAGTGTCCTGGATTACTGCTACTAAAGATGAGTCATCATATGGCCTTATATACCAACCAATCCACCCATCACTCTCAATTAATCAGATAATGTAGTCAAAATCACATGCTTTTGATTTAGGAAAACCATGCCTCATACTGCTTTGAAACATATGATATATACCCTGCAGTCTAACTCTGACCATGTGTGAACATCCTTGGAGGGAGAGACTTTGGTCACAAAGGACCCAAATACTAAATACCTCTGGGTAGAAAACAGCTTGCACCCAGCAGATAGTCTACAACACAAGAAATTCCTGCCATAAAGACCCCTCTTTTCACATTGCCAGGAAATAAATGACAGCTAGGAGGGTTCAAGGGGGGTGGACAACGCTGTGTGTGAAGGATGAATGTCTGCTGGACACAGCAATTTGTGAAGCTTTCCCTCGGCAATGCTTGAACATCCACACTCACCTACATTGGAGAAAACATCCTCTTCTGACTGAGAGGGAGCGGATTCTTCCTGTAGGGTTCCTGAGGTCTTCAGCATGGTCCCACACTCTGCCTTGGCAAAGAGAGCACCTTTTCCACCACAACTGGTGTCCTCTGTGAGTGGCCACACCACTCCCTTCTCATCCCAGTCAAAGGCTGGCTCAACCACTGAGCTACCCAGGGATGCTCTGCTGGGGTCTTCTCAGGAATAAATATTACATAATTACTTTTAATTAAGGCACAGTTTGTACAGAGGAAACAACAGAACAAAGCCTAAACCCATCAGATGTACTGGCTATTTCCAACTGAAAGTATTTACAGATATGATTACAGTGAAGCAGAGTCCCTGAGATGGAACACTGAGGCAGCAAACATGAAGGTCATGTGAGAAGAAAGACACTACAGAGGCCTTTGGTGTCCCTCCCTGAGTGCAAGGGTGGTTCAAGGCCTCCAAAGTCCAGCTGGGGACCCAGAGCAGCAAAGGCAGAGAAAGAGAACAGCTGGACCTCCAAGAAAAAGAAAGCAAATCTCTTGGATGTTAGTAGTTCAAGGCTGCTAGAGAAAACAGTGCCAAGCATATGGATATTTTAAATAATGACAATTATCTCCAGAGTATTTTGCTCCAAAGGACTTCTAAAGTGCTTTCAGACTCCAGCCTTCAGAATATCAAAGCATTTTCCGGGGACTCTGGTGGAGAGGGGGCCATCAACTCTACGTTCACAATTCACATTGATGCTGTTGCTGCTTCTCCCCTGCAACCCACACTCAGCAGGGCTAGGACTCCCTCCTGGAAAATCACATCTCACTGCTCTGTAAATGCCCATACTAACACAATCACTTTCTTCAGCATCCTACACAATCCAGGCTCCAGGATTCCATCAAGGACTTCTGGCTTGATCTACTGATCTCCCTTTCCTGGGTCAGCAAATCACTTATTGCCTGCATGACCTTAGGGTTAAACCATGCATGGTTAACCTTCTGCACATGCCACTGGCACTGCCCATGCCAACAGGCCAACTTACATGAAGAAAGAAACGTGGAACCATTTACTTTGCTGGAGAGGAAGTAGAGACCTCAGCAACTTAATCCCTTAGAGATTCATGAAGGTATTTAACTGTTGATGATCCAAGACTTAAAAATCCAAGCTCTTGATTTAGTAATATAAAAGCAAAAAGTGGTCCCAAAATGTCTGTATATTTTCAGACTGAAATTTACTGTTCATTTGCCCTTCAGTTTCAGAAGAGAACACTTTAAGACAGTCTTATTGCAGACACTGCACAAACTCACACATATATATCCAGCTACATCTTCCAATTCCAAATTCCTATCTTTGCTATATAAGCTACATTACTCTAATATATTAAATTTACATGTTATTTTGATCATTTTATCACAGATAATGAAAACATTTCCAAATGCCTTAATTCCATGGTTTGCTTTAATATAATGGTTATTATGTATAACATGATTAGTAGAAATATATATAGGCATAAGTGCATGGCAGACACCTTGAAGCACGCAGAGGATAAATGTGGAGTGAGCAGAAACTATTGTTTCTTTTTATCTCATTAGGATAAGAGTATATCCCCCTGTTATAGTTCTTTACTCAGGGCAGGCCTGGACTAAAGAACCTGTTTGGGACTGAGGAAATTATGTGGGTTTTTATACATCCTTTATCAGAAAATTTCTTCTGTCAAGCCAGTCAAAAGTAGCTAACCCACATGATACCTAGCCTTTAGCAGACCTCAGATCTAGCACACTTCTCCTTTTAAAGTCCTGTGGGTAATGCTATGTGTTTTAATGAGAGCCTGGAGTAAAAGGCAAGCTCCCAAGTAACAGCTCACAAAGCTCTTTTCTTAAGTAAATAGCCTCAGTAAATGTAAAGACTTTGCTGCCAAATGACGAATAGAGCAAACAGAAAGATGCTGGGAAGTGAGGAGGGGTGACAAGTCCAGCCAGATCAGGTGTGTGAACTGAGCCTGTACATTTACCTTTTAGTTTCAGCCTTTCCTTCCTTAGGTGTCTCTTTTCACGGCTGCTGATCTTCGTCTGCCATACTCCTACAATACAGAGCAGTTAATTTTCAAGCTAACAAAGAACTTCCTTTATTGGTTTTACTGCTTAGCACCAAGGTAAATAGCTATCTGATAGATTCTGATGTTGGCTGTAAAAGTGGCATCAGGTCTTGTGCAGCATCTCCCCAGCGTGCAGCCTTTGCTGCCTCTGCAGAAACATGTTACATAAGAAATCCCCATCACAAACCTGTCTGTCATGTGTCCTGACCCATGTAACTGCACATATTCTCATGTCCTGTGTGTCAGCCTGATGTGACACCCATTTCCCTAAGGGGAGATGTCACAGCAGAGCATCAACCACCTTGTGCATCTGTCAGCAGGGAGAAGTTAATGAAAATCTCAACCTTTAAATAAGGCTTCAGTTTACTGGGTTCCTCTAGCCTTGAACATACCCTAAGACTTGTTCTGCCATGTGGACACCGTCTACCACTCAGCTGGTTTCCACAGCCAGTCATTCACACCAGTGGGGCCACATTCTCCCTCTCTCCATGCTCTCCGTGACCCAAGAAGTCAGAGGAGGGACCAGCACAAGTGGATAATAAAGGGAAAAACACTGTCCCTGGATTTGACCAAGAGAAACACTTTCTTTCTCTGAAGAATCTTCAAGTAATAGATGAAACAGTTCAGCTGGGTCAACCATTCAAAAAAATACAGATCCATTTGAAGAAACCCACTATTTTGTCCCCTTTTCCCCCAGCAGCCTCACAGGCCCCCTGACACAGGGCCCCAGGAAGGACTCCAGTCCAACAGCAGCGAGGGCTTCTCTTGCTCTCACCACCACACTAATCACATTATAATCTTTTAAGCCCAGAAAAGCTTAGAATTTGTTGTTTTCAATATAACCCTTGGTGGGGAGAGCTGGAGAGGGGCTCATGGGATGAAATGTATTTTCCAATGAAATTCTAGCTGCCTGAGCCTTGCTGGCCTCTGCCAGATTTGTCTGCAGATCTGCTTCAAAGATCTTGGCTCTGCTCACGAACGTGCTAGCAGTTAGCTGTATATTACCCCAGTGCCTTTACCAGCCTCAGTCATGGGCAGAACGACATCTGCCTGGGGAGACCACAGCTCCAGCTGGATATCAGCATGGCAGAGGCCACAGGAGTAGAGAGGAAGACCATGAAGATAGGACCCTGCTGCCCAGTGGGCCTCTCACCACTTCAGAGATGCTTCTTCACCTGCAGATTTGCTGCTCCTGTGAAGACACTCACGACCTGAGGAGTGTGGCAGGAAAGCACATGGCCCCTGTCCACATACATAGTTACATGTAGTAAGGAGCAGGTGATAGAAATAACTCTCAAACTGGCAACTTTCCCCAATAATGCAAAACACTGGAATAGTAGAGAAGGCCTCCCTTTTGACATATTTCATCCCATGTTGCCATTTGGTAACATGCATCAGATAACAGAAGAACCAGCTCTTTTGTTACCTTCCTCCTCTTGCAGTTTGTCTTTTTCCACAGAAAGCAGATCTTTTGGCACCTCCTTGTCTGAGCACTGGGTTTTCCTTTTCTTCTTAGGCTACAGTATACATGAGATACACAGCAGAAAGATAAAACAGGTATTTCTTCATCATGAAGAAAAAGAGAGTCAGGGCAGTAGTTTTGAAAGGGAGACCACCCATGGCACTCAGACAGAGCAAGAGGCTGCTGGAGTCCTTAAGTCTTCCTGAGAAGATTTTATTGCAAACTTCAAACCAATAAATGTTATCACTTTAGGCCTACTAAATCTTAATCTATCTGGTAGATTAGAAAGCTCACGTTTTGATTCAGGTACCTGCTCTGTAGTAAGATTTGGATTCATCATTCCTAAGTCCTAATTTTCTTCCTATGAAAGAGAAAAGTCTAAAAGTATTTATGTCCTTTAAAATTAGGAATGCTGAAATCAAGAAGTAGGACCCTGCCAATGCTCAACAAAACAAATAAACAAAACGAAAACCCAAATAAAACAAAATCTCACAACCAAACAAGCAAACAAACAAACAAAACAAAAAGCAACCAAACAAAGAAAAACAAACAAACAAAAAACCAAAAACACCAAAACCATGGAACAGCCTATTTTTAAGGAGGATATCTGTAGTTTACATTAATCTGGAAGGGCACAGGAGTAGCCGAGACCATTTTCATAAGCTTGATGAAACACTAGAGTTTATGAAACAGTAGAGTTAACCTTAAGCTTCCAGTTCTGAATGTTCTAGTTTAAACAAACTGGTACTTGACTTTTCCAAGGTGGGAAACCCCTGTCGGAAACAGTTCCCTGCCCAGGCTCAGTGACTGCTCCTCACTTAGAATCACAGAATGGTTTGGAAAGGACCTTAAAGATCATCTAGTTCCCACTCCCCTGCCATGGACAGGGATACCTTTCACTAGACCAGGTTGCTCAAAGCCTCATCCAACCTGACCTTGAACACTTCCAGGGATGAGGAATCTGCAGCTTCTCTGGGCTACTTGGAAGTTGATGTAAATACTTGTAAGTGTCCTAACACTGACCCTTTCCTCCACACCAGTAAAAGTGCTCAACGCCCCAGATAAAACCATTAGAAAGATCCAAGGACATGTCCCTTGTCAGAGCTGGAAATGAAATACAGGAGATCCCAGCACACACTTTTGGACCACCCCATTTGTGGTGACAGTGACAAGCACTACAGTGTGACTGCCAGAAAATTACATGGACTTATATTCCTAAGCCATCTCTTAAGTGCACCAACACCAGGAAGAGCAAATTACCTTAAAAAAGGGAACATTCTTAAAACAACTGTCTCTTGAAAGACAACATATAAACTCTAAAACTCTTGCTGGTACCTTGAGGAGCTTTTTCTCTCTGATGTTGTCTGATGTGATAACCTGGCCATTCACTGGAACCTAGAAGATGGACAATAAAAAAATACATTATGGAATATATACACACATATGTGTGTAAGTGTGAATATACATATAAATACAATTATTTCAATACTTTCCTATAAAACATGTAATAGTCTGAAAGACACAGATAAATAACCTCCTGTACAAATCTGGGCTAGAATTTATGGCCTTGTTCCAATTGTAGTAATTTATTCTAAATTAATTAGTGTTAGCTAAGCCTTTATGAATGTAAATCCAGAAACTCCACATAGATTTATTCCAAAGCAGACATATTTATGGTTTATCCTAAGATTTGTCTAGGATCAAAGTTGTTTTTCAAATAGGGTAAGCCTGTCTTTAAAAAAGCAGCATAGACAGGAGAAGGCTTATTTTAATTCTTGTTTACTGGTTGGGGGTGGACTTTATCAAGTCTATCTGACCAACTAAAATAATAGTTTTCATCCTACCTAGATCCTGTAAAGTAAACCATGAAAGTTTAAGGACTTTTCAAATTACAGTTTGATTAATGTCCCAGCTGTCTCAGAATTCCCTGGCAATAGTCAGCCTCCAGCTACAGGGGTGGGAGGGTGTGAATGTGCAGCTGAGACAGCAAGGGCTGTGCCAGCAAGGGCCACTGCACAGCATGCAGAGCCAACAGCTTCCAAGACAAGGCAGAACCTCCTTCGCCAGGTACCTGTTTCCCCCTGGCACACACAGCAGCTCATTGCTGAATGTATGGCACTCCTCTCCCCAGGATTGCAATCCTTGTGCAATGCAGCTGCTGTCCAGTGCTGCCCAGGATTCCTTCAGCCCCATCAGACCTGCTGAGTTGCTGAGCTGAACTCACAACTCCCAGCAGGAAGCCTGGCCCAGGCCATCACACTGGTCCCTGACCCATCCTCCTCCTCTGCCTGAGACAAGGGGATCCCTGGCAGGTGAAGACAGCTGTGCCAGGAGTAAAATTCCTCTGGCTGCAGCCCAGAGCTGTTCCCTGGGCATCAGGAGATAGCAGGCACCTTCTCACAGGCTGGTGTTGAAGTGGCTTCAGGTGCACACAGTTCTCTTGGCAAAGGGAAGTCTGCTGATGCTTCCCACTGCCTGCTTATCCTTGCCCCTTTCATAAGTCATCTCTGTCCGCAAGACATCGTGGAAGTGATTAGTTATCAGCAAATAAAATCCCCTGGGTGACTGCCCATGCCTGTTCCCAGCAGACCTAGTGGGGCTGCAGTCATTCAGACTGTTAGTGCTCATCTCTTTGGTATTTTGGGGATTTTAGAGCTATTTTTCACAAGTCTCAGAAAGGTCTGGCTTGAAGTGCAAGTTAAAGGCAGGACGACAGGCAGCTGCATGCTGGTAAATGCTTTGTCCCTGGAGGTGCTTGCTTGGAATCCCAGACCAGTTACAAGCCTGTGGTGGACATGAACCCAGCAGGCTGGTGTTCATCTGATGTCCACAATAATTAGGAGGGGAAGGCCCAGAATTGTGGACTTTGCACACAGACAATACTGATTCTAGGTCTTCCAGTAAAATATTGCAGTAACAGGAGGCAAACTCCCTGCTTGTTATATCAGTAATTAATTCCACCAGCTTCAAATTATGAGCTTAAACCAAAGTGGTACACATCTCTTTTGTCTCTCTTTGCTGTCAAATTGCAAACAATGTAATTGTTACAATTATATTCTTCTGAATATTCACTAGCAACATAATTACTTCTGTGTTAAAATCCAGCAACATTTTGTAATAGCTAGCAAGGCCATTTTGGGTTTTCCCATGGGCAGTCATCTTTCATCTAAGATTCTCAGGTTCATCTACTAGAGGCAGGCATTCCATAAACCCCACCACAAAAGAAACGATGTTCCATTTCCTGCTCTGTTTAAGGGAAAAATCTCACTCCATCTGCAGCAGGGAGGGAAGCAGCCTCTCACATATGATATGGGACATAAAATACAGAACCAGGGGCATTTTGCTAAAAATTTGAACCATGTAGATATGAAAGATCTTGAGCTTACACTATTACTTCTTTCTCAGCATATGCTTCTGTCCACTTTAATGTGTGAAAATACAAACAGATCATGTTTTAGTGAAGAACAATTCCTACATAAAATGGAATATGAGGGGAGGTGACTTTCCACTATATGACAGAGAACTTCAGAAAAACTGAATTTTATGTGATGAATACAAGAAGGGATGACTGGGGGAAGCCAAACAACATGTAAATGCAATAGTCTTCCCAGTCACATCAAACCCCAGTGATTTCCCAGTTTCCGTAATGAAATCTTCACCATTTTCTAAAGGCTTTGTAAGTGGCCCTCCCAAATGAAGGCACTTTGAAACAAGACTGCCACCATGGGCACAGAAACAGCAGTGGCAACTTATGAGGGAAGGAGCAGGGTGCTCTCTTGCCTTCTTTCAGTCACGCAGAGGATAAGAGACAGCCCACCTTCTGTTAGCCTCTCTTTACATCAAGTTGCTTCTGCAAGCATAAGGGACTACAGGCAGAGATGAGGATACGTCAATATTAAGGACATGAAACTGCCTTCCTCCCCCAGGCTGCCGTAACCGAGCACAGCCCGAGGCTGTACAGAGCCCTGGCACAGGCAGGGAGAACTCCAGAGGGAAAATGTTGAATGCAACAGAGGATTAGGGAAGATGGAAACTATATTGACTCTGACAGACTTGTCTCAGCTGAGGCAGGATCACGTTCCTAGACCTTCTCTCCATATAAATGACAGCAAGCAAGAAGCTGGAAAAATTGCAGCACTTTGTTCTAGCTCTTTGCCAACCTGACTGCTGCATGCTTTTACCAGACAAGCAAAGCATTTGCTACTTAAATGTTATTTCATCTGGTAGACAAACATCCCCCTCTCTCTCCATTACTAAGAGGTTAAAAATATATTGTTGACACTCATTTACTATATCCCAGAGGTCTTCATGATGTCTGACGGACTGCTCAGCTCTAAGTATCGGCCTGGGACTCCTGAACCTTGTTGCATCCTTTCTAATGAGCAGCTAAGTGCAAAAAAATACCAAACCTGACTACTGACTGATGCTCACCAAACAGCCCAGCACTGTGCTGATGCTCTTCTTTCAAACCTGAAATATTTGTTGCTTCTCCACCATCCTTCAGTAATAACAGCAACTCCCTTTCTTTCATCACCAAGAATTTTTACTGAGTTCTACTTCCTTTCAGTGGAAAGGTATTACGTTAGCCTGACCTTTTGTATTAAATCCCGCTTTTATCCAACCCCTTTTCAGGCAGTAAGCTGTCTGTGTGGCTGAGGAACCCCACCCTACCCTATTCTTCCCTTTCGAAGCCCTTAGGGTAGGGGATTAGTCATGCCTCTTTATCATGCCGTTTGGCCATTCTGAAAAGGAAAAAGGAATTTTCATTATTTTATTGCATTTAACCTAATGGAATCATTAAAAAGAAATGAATATTATCGAGGTATTTTTTTTTCTCAATGAAAAATGTAGTTTTGTACAGGCAGAATACATTTAAACCCACCACATTAAGTGACTTTACAAAGTCATCAGTGCAATTCCAAATACATTAAATATATGCAAAGAAACAGAAGCAGGACTTTTAGTGGTATAAGACTTAACATATTAATTTCTACTCACATTCTGTGGAACAATAGAAAGATTATTTTTAGTTCATGACCATTTGCTTCGTGACCCAGTAGAACAGGATTTCCCCCCCACCCCCTGCCTTTTTTCCCTTTTTATGTAACCTAAGGTTATAGTTCTGATGATTGCTCTGAACCTAGCAATTTCTTATTGATTCTCTTGAGCTAGTGTTGAATTTATTTTATGCTGTTAATATAGTTCTACATAAAGTTGCAAAGAAAGGAGACAAAGTGAGAGGTCTTCAAAATACTGAGTTTAATCATTAATATATAAACCGTGTATTTGAAGCCATAAAGCTGTACCCCTAGAGAGTTACCTTTATGCATTTCAATAGTTTTGCTAGACTAGTCATTTTTATAAAACCCAACACTTTTGTAAGTGTCTATCAGACCAGGCAGCCTTTCACATCTCAGTGCCACCAACTGGTTACAGGATTAATTAAAAATTATGTGAATATCAGCTTCAGGTTCACTAACTGCCCTTTGTCCCTCTTGGGGAAAGTGCTTAAAATTGCCTTCCTTAGGAAGGCAGGGAAAGGTTTGCCCAGTAGAGGGATACTAGGACAAAGTAAACTCAGCCTATGAAACCCAAGGGGAGCTATTATATGCTTCACACATTGGAAATCAGGGAATTCATTTAAGAACATGAATAAAGATTTGGAAAATTGTTTTCAGCTACCACTTTCAGAAAACTCAAATTAAGTGGATTAGACACTGGAAATGAAAGGAAGCAAAACTACCCTGTTCTGGCAGGGGGTCTGTGAACACAAAACCATTTCCAGATTTAAGAAATACTTCAATTAAATTGTTTCTTGGTGTTCATTTCCAGTGCAAAAAACTAATTCTTTTTCACTTCATGTTACAACACAAAATAAATGTGGTGGGTTTAGGCCAAAAGGCAATACTGGTATATGACAAAAGTAACACCAAAATGCACTAAATTAAAAAAATAAGGGAGCAGGGAGGAGAAAAGAACAAAAAGAAAAGGAATTTCTAACCAGGGCACTGCATAACCTCCCTTAAAGATGCTGTGTTGTACTGAGCAAAGCATCACTGCACTCTTCTGCTTTCTCAGTAGATGTTCAATAAGATATTCAGCTCCCTCAGCACCCTTTGTAAGCTCTGGTCTTTGCTCCCAGCACTCCATGCTGTAACTTGGATACTTGCAGCACCACTTGCAGTCCTGTTTGCTCTTTGCAGATGGAGTCGTGTCTCCTGTGCACAGAAGTGGGGGCTCAGGCACAGGGTGAGCAAACCTGAGCACTGCTGTGGCCAGACAGCAGCTCATATTGCTCCACCCGCAGACAATGAGCAACGCGCAAGACAAACGTGTTGGGAAATAAAGCAGCACTGGGTTTCATTAATTCTGATCCAGATTTTCATAAATGGAAGCAGACATCCTGGCCAGCCTAGCTTTGCCACATGGTCTTGTGCTGATGATGGACTTCACTCTGGGATACTTATTCCCTAAACCAATGGGAACCAGGTGAATGGGAAAGGACAAGCCTGCATTAGTCAGAGGAGAAAGGACGGGGTTTAGGCAGAGGCCACCAGAGAGACAGGAAAGTATCAACTTCAAAGAAAATTATTCATTCAGTCCTGACAACTAGAAAAAGGATAACACAATGGCAAATTCTGCTAAGGTGACAATAGAAAGCCAGAAAAATCCTCCATATTTGATTCATTAGCAAAGGAAACTGAGGGCTTTTCATGAATGGCAGAAGAGCATAAAGAAACTTCTTTGGGTTGTGGCTGCTTACAACACTACACAGATACAACTGCAAAGGGGAAGGAAAAGAGGGCAAGATCTTGGTTTGTGATCAATACTGTAATTACTATTAATTTTATTTTTAATAACTATTATTGATATGTGTCAATGCAAAGTTTTCTCTGACAAAATCACTTCAGACAAATGTGTTTCAAGTAGGAAAGAAGAGTCTGTTGGAAGAGAAATTTACATGTTAGACACCCACAATGAATACACAGAACAATATGAGAAATACACATTTCAGGAATACCTGAAATTTCTTCCCTCACTTAAGGCACTTCACATAGAAAAGAAAGGGGTAGTGCTCCCATCAAATGGTTGCTCTAAGAACCTTGTGGAAAAGGATCTATGTCAGCAGCACAGAGAAGGTGTTCCTCTGCACATATTCCCAGGGATGAAGTTGCCCCATAGGAACCCCTTGAGCAAAAACACGGGTTGATGACAAAAACTGGGGGCCAGAACTGCAGTTGTAGCCATTCATATCCAAAAGTAATTTCAAGAGAAAAAATAGGGAAGCAGCCCTAAGATGATTCTGCCTACATTACACGTCCTCCCACTGCCCAGCCTTCCCAGGACACATGAGAAGCCACACACAGCAGTCATAAACATGAGGAGCTGACAAGGTACCTGCCTTGGTTCAGCTGCCCTTATCATCTGGGGAAAGAAAGATACCTGGGGAAAGAGTTTCACCACTGTGAGTGGATTAAAACCACTGTTGCAAGGAGGGATGAAGAAATCAATTGCTTGGGATCTGATATTCTGATTAATTAGAGCACCATGCCACCATCAGATAAGGGCTCCCTTTTAAGGAGGCAATTACCACTGTATTGCTCTGGCATGTGTAACCTGAAAAGTTAAAAGAAAAGGTCCATCTGCAAACCTCTGGAGAGGAGGGGATAGATTTTTAATTCTGGTACTGTTAAGCAATCCTTGCAACAGGCAAAAATTATCTTCACTTTATAAAGACACTTCTGAAAAGCAGAGAGCCTTTTTTTGGGTATGTATCAGATACTACAGATTTTTAGAAGTTGCCTACATTTTTAAGGAGTCACTACATTTGTAAAAATAGTTTTTATTTAGAACTGACCAATCTGCTGAAAAACCCAAAAGCTTTGAATAAACACAAACCCCAACACTCAATAGCAATCCTGTTTGGATCAGTTGGCTTCCACTAAGTCTATTTAGCAATTTCCTGAAAGAAATTAGGGAAATGGCTATCCTGAAAAAGACTAAACACCCTCCAGCATAATTTCTAGAAGTTTTTTCTTTTGTGTATAACAGCCAGAATGTAACTTGTTATGTGTGATGCATAATGAGAACACATTCCAAATGTGCTGGTGTGACTGGGTGGAGACCATGCATCCACTTGAACAAAGAGGTGGATGAGAGACTGGACATGAGCTGGCAACATGCACTTGCAGTCCAGAAAGCCAAACATGTCCTGGGCTGCATCCAAAGCCATGTGGGTAGCAGACTAAGGGACATGATTCCATCCCTCTGCTCTGCTCTGGTGAGACCCCACCTGCAGTGCTGCATCCAGCTCTGGGGTGCCCAACACAGGTAGGACATTAACCTGTTGGAGTGAGTCCAGAGGAGGCCACCAAGTTGATCAGAAGCATTCAGCACCTCTCTTATGAGGAAGGACTGAGAGAACTGGTATTGCTCAGCCTGGAAAAGAGAAGGCTTCAGGGTGACTCTCCTGGTTCCAGCCAGGACAGGCTTAATTTTTCGCAGTAGCCAGGAGGTGGCATGCCCAGGACTTGGAGGTCCGCCTCATGTCATTGCCAGGGGCAGGGGAGAGGGACTCTCTTCCAGGGAGAAGGGTTGAGTAAGCATGGTGGAGGGAGGGAACTGTACGGTATTGTCTATTGTTGGGTTTTTTTCTGTATGAATAATTTCTTTTCCTGTATCCTCTGTCAAAAGTATCATTGCTGTTACTGTTAATTTTCTTTTCTCATTGCTGTTTTCAGTGTTGGTGGGGGTACTGAATTGGGGAGTACCACTCCTACACTACAACAGTGACCTAACTGAGGCCTTCCAGTACCTGAAGGGAACCTACAGGAAAGATGGAGCAAGACTATTTACAAGGAGATGTAAGGGCAGGACAAGGGAGAATGGGTTCAAATTGAAATAGAGTAGGTTTTTAGTTTTGATATTAGGAAAAAAATATTTACAGTGCCCCGGTGAAGCACTGGAAGAGGTTGCTCTGAGGACGCCTCATCCCTGGAAATGTTCAAGGCCGTGTTGGATGGAACTCTGAGCAACCTCGTCTAGTTGAAGGTGTTGGTCTTCAAGGTGGTATTCAAGGTCCCCTTCCAACGCAAACCATTCTATGATTCTATGAAAGTTTGTTCAACAGACTTATCTCACATAGTCTGTGGTAGTCATTCAGTTTGGGTCTAACACTGCACAGGCTGCTCTGGGACTAGTCATCACTCCAGCCTCTTACTCTGCTATATGCAAAGTTAACAGGTAATGAGATGAAAAGCATGAATGCTGCCTGCCAGCAGCATTGGCACTGGGAGGTACTAACACAGTCATGCGTTGTTGCATTTTAGTGACTTGGAGCTGGGAGAATTTTAGATGGAGTTGGCTGGGAAGACTGGGCTGTGGCTGGGAGCTGCAGGGGGAAGGAGCCCTGCAGAAAGCTGAGGGCACCTTCAGCTTCTGGTTGCTGGCTGCCTGTTGCTAAAGGGAGTAGGGGCACATAGAGGAAAGAAGATCAGTCCTACATCAGACAACTGCAGCCATGTAAGAACAGATTCTGTGGGAAGGCAGTCTCACAGCCCACCCATGGGGCAGTGACTGGGAATCACTGGTAAACATGCATTCCCAAATCAAAAAAATCATTAACCACCTAGTTTCTTTTAATTAACATCCTTATTTATCCACCACTCCAGGATATGCAGATGTTTGGCTGCTGGTATGTATAAACACACCTGAGCACTGGAGGCGATTCATCTCTTGGCTTCATACCTCAGCAGGCAGCAGAGAGGGGCTCTTTTTCTGTAATACCTGTGCACCCCCAGCTTATGGCACCGGTCATGTCTGTGGATGGGAGGTTTTGTTATTAACAATATCTCTGATGCTGCCTTGGTGAAGATTTTCATAAGTAAATTTCAGCATATCAAAGGTGTTCTGCTGTTCTGGCATCCTTACATCAGCTAAGTGCCAAAGCAGCATGCAGCGTTTTACACTTACGTAAGGAGATAAAGTTTTTGCCTCAAGGATATGATGTTCCAAAGACAGAGATAACATGATGGGNAGAAAGGGCAGGGTACCATCGTGGGAGGACAACCTCCGTTTTTCATTTCAGCATGTAAGATGTTTTCCCTGGGTCATCCTTTTTAAAAATCTTTGGAGTTATTTTTCTTGATCATCCTCTTCTCATCTCCCACCTTCTCAGGACCATGTTTTCCATACTCTGCACAACAATCAGTGGGTCTTCTATAGGGGATGATGCTACTCTGTGCAAATGCTACTGTTAAGAGTCCAGCCCCTAAAGAGTAGGAATCACTCAGTCCAGTAAAAGATGAGATTAATGGCAGAAACTGCGGATGCCTGTAAACAAATTCATCCCTTCAGTTTATCCCTCCTCTTCTTTGGTTTCTGTTACTCAGGCCTGTGAGATGCAGCATCTCTGACTAGAAGGTATCTATTCAAATCAATGTCTTCAGCTTGAACTAATAACCCCATCACCACCGAAGCACCTGGCCTATTCTGACACATTTGTTCTTTTCATGAGAAACCAAGCCACTTATTTTACAGCACACTTTAAAATATCTCTGCAAATTAATTTTGTTTGTCTTTGTCAGAAATGAGACAAGGTGGGTATGCCTCCTTTCTGTCCTGCACTGCTTCCAATAATTGGTGGCTCTGGAAAATTTTCTTTCATTTTTCAGCCAACTCAAGTTATCTAGTATTGGTAATTATAAAGCTATAACATTGTTATGGAAATCCCTCTTCACCCCTTAACACTGGCAGCTCTGTTCAGCTTGCTTTTGTATTTAATTGATCTTTACTATTTCAGGATACTTGTGTTGTCAGGACAAGATTCTGCCCTCACTGATGAAAGAAAAAACACCATAAAATGGAACTGTCTACTCAAATATAACTATAATACAACTAAAAGTTAAAGCATCCAGAATAAAATAATAAAACCCTGAAAACTAGTGTTACAATGGAAGGCCTGACACATTTCTGTTCATGAGGAACAAAATCACTTATTTTATAGAACACTTACAAAAAATCCCTGCAAATTCATTTTGTTTGTCTTTACCACAAATGAGACCTAGGAGATTAAAATGTTCGGAAAAGCTTGGTGTATTAACTTTAAGTACATACGTATGTTTGGTATGTTCTCCTGAGAGCTTTACTTTACATATTTCAGTGACTCAATGAAATTGTTTTCTGTAATTTACACTGAGATTTTCTGCTACAGACAGTTTACAGCATGTCAGAGTGACACAGTCATGACAATGTCATACGGAAACTTCAGCTCTGTGCATCAAATCAAACTCACAGCATATATTCAACAGGGTGGCCGTGGTCATTAGCTCACAGCCAGTACCATGTATCAATGCGACAACAACAGAGCTTTGACTTGGAGTAAGTATAAATTATTAGCACATTGTATTAACACCATAGTACCAATACTATTATTGCATACTCTTGAATGTGATGGATATTAACTGGAGTTTTCTAAATTCCCTGCAAAGAGGATGAATCCCATATGGAGTTATGCTGTTAGACAAAGCGGCAGATGAAAGACCAGTGCCAGAAATCTCCAGCCAGGTGCTCGGGCAACCTGCTGTCTTGCACTGTCATCTTGATGACACCACAGGGCTCAGCGGGGAATGCGGAGCCGCTCACCGCTAAATCACGCAGAGAGGCTCGGGACGGTGCCTGTCTAGGCGGGACTGGATGAGATGGGATGAAACGGGGTGGCTGCAGCCCTGTGGGGCCGGGAGCAAAGGGTGCAGACCGGGCTGTCTGCAGGGCTGTTCCGATGAAAAGGTGCCGGGGAGGAGAGCGCGAAGGATGCTCGTCCCGTCCCGAGGAGCGGGCCAGGCGCGACATCCCCCACTCACCTACCTGCGCCGTGCGCCTTTGTTCCTCCGGCTGCCGCGCCGGCAGCGCCTCGACCGCCCGGCCGCCGGCCCCCGCGGGGTCATCCTCATCCTCATCCTCATCCTCATCCTCATCATCCTCCTCCTCCTCCTGCTGCGCCTCCCCGGCGGCGCGGCGGCGAGGGGGTCCCGGAGCTGCCCCTGGGCCCCGCAGCCC